>PVIW01006837.1:0-81208 GCA_004026585.1 Noctilio leporinus | reverse complement strand
AAAAGTCAACCCATTTTTCCTAAGCTTATTCCATAGTAGAAAATCATATTCTGTCCTCGTGAGGCTGGTCTTACAGAGAGAGAGAGAGAGAGAGAGAGAGAGAGAGAGAGAGAGAGAGAGAGAATCTACACTGTTTCTTCTAGAACATGGCCTTTGGGGTTTGCAAAATAATATATCATGTGCTTATAATGTTTTTTGTTTGTTTACAAAAGGGATCGTGAGTCTCTTATCAGTTTTTAAATAGGTACATTTTATACTTGTATGTAAGAAACCAATGCTCAGAAAGGGAAGCTATGAACATGCCACAGTCACGCTGCGGTAAGGGGCCCGAGCTGAGCTGGACCGCCATCCTCAGACCCGGGGCCCCCACAGGGCCACTAAGAAGAGAGGGTGGAGGTGAAAGACCCTGCAGAAGTGACCACCGAGACCAGGGCTCAGAACGCTGAACTGTAACTTCCCACAAAGGGATTCGTCTTCCAAACAGGCCACAATTAAGTTTCCTCTGGCATAAATGTCCCTTTACAGTAAATGTCAAAACCACAATAGCAGCCAAGTGGCTGCTCTTTAGAGCAGGCAGAACAAAGTGTAATTTCATAATTTAGACCTCTCTTTTTACATTTCTTTCAAGTAGCTTTCTGGAAGGATCTGTGCTTTTTAAGGGTGACTGGGGCTAACACGTACCGGCACTTTACAGTCTCCCCAAACCGTGCAGAGACGTCTTCTCGGCCTGGTGGATAATGCCTCCCTGTCCCTGACTAATTGCTGCCCAACCTCCCACTCTCTGCACGTGGCAGATGAGAGACCCAAGAAACTTCTTATGGCTGAATCTGTCCATATCAAAAGAAATTAAAACACCTGAATTTACATGCTCCCACGTGGGACCTTTTTTTTTTTTTTGCATATTTTTATTGATCCCACACATATGTGATTTTCTTTTAAGAAGGAAAAGGTACCCATCAGTCGGCAGGTACCTGCATCACCATGAGAACTACTCATAGATTGGTTTGGAAGCCCCTCGGGGGGCTGGGGGTAAATAACACTGCAGAAGTCCGACAACTGTGTTCATTTTGTAGCTTCCTCTACAGCAGGGGTGGCAAACTCATTTTCACCAGGGGCCACATCAGTCCCACGGTTGCCTTCGAAGGGCCGAACGTCATTTTAGGACTGTGTAAATGTAACTGCTCCTTACCAGTTAAGCGAGCTGGGTAAACCAGGCGGAGGGCTGGGTTTGGCCGGTGGGCCTTGCGTTTGTCACCCAGGCTCTACAGCCTCCCTGGTTACGGGACTCAAAACTTACCCAGGGAGATCAGTCTTAACATTCATCAGCTGTCAGCAATAAAGATTTTTTTTCCAGATCTGAGAGTTCTCATCAGTTGGGGAAAACCCAACAAAGGAAAGGGCAAAAAGAGAGTTTATTCTATGTTCATGGACTTGTACCTGACTTTTTTAGGTAGGCAGTTTCTGAACAGAGCTGGGGAAGTATTTATATATATATACACACATGTGTGTGTGTTGTGACCCTCTCTAAGTACTTATTTTCATTTACATTTTGGGAAGAGAACTACTACCACCCTCCTTCGGTACCCTGTCTAGTATCAGAAATAAGGTAAATCGTGACTCAAACACTCTTAGGAAGACGTGTGGGGAAACCCAATCCAAACCCGTTCATGGAACACTAAAAAGAAGTGAGAATTCTTTAGTTACTTTAGTTGGAGATTCCCAAAGCAGAGGCACTTCAGGTCCGGCCAGATCCAGATCATAGAACATCGTCAAGGCTTGGTGCCCTGCCTGCATCTTGTAGTGTCGATTTCTTTCTCAGCCAGGTGAAAAGAGAATGTCTTTATCAAAGAATTCGTAAAAAGTTCTGGAACCAGCTTGGTTCACGTGTCATCTCTGAACCAATGCAGCCAGAGGGTGGAACGTACAACAAGGCCAGGCCTGAGCCAGGTGCCCATCCTCAAAGCTCAGAACGGGGTTGACCCACCTGCACACGTGGCCCGAGAGTGGGGGAGGGATGGTTTCTCAAAGCAAAATACAAGTCCTGCCACCAGCAGAGGGCCCGGAGGCTGGCTGGCCAAACCTACTGGCTCAGCAGCGGAGACTGGCTACTCTTGGAAGTCCTACCAGCGACGAAGGAGGTAAGCTTTATTGAACACCTACTGTGTGCCAGGCCCTGTGCAGAGTGCTTTTCCAGGTCCTCATGTGAGCTGGCTTTTAGATTTCATATTTTATGGAAGAGGGAATTGAGAGTTGGTTAGTTTTAGGCACTATGTGTGCCTAAAGGGAAGGAGAGGAAGATCTTCGTTAATTCCCTGAGTTTGGACTTTTAACAAGGATAGATTGATTTGTGCACACTTTCCAGCCTTAAAAGTCTGAGAGGGGGCACGTTTGAGGATTCTAAGAGAAAAGAAAAGCTTGTGCTTCACCATGGACTGGTTCACCCAATCCCAGATCTCTACAACAGGAGACCCCACGTACCCTCAATGGCTGGCGTGGGATGGTGGTTAGACCTTTAGCCTCTGGAGTCCAACTTCTTAGGTTCAGATCCTCATTTTGTGAACTCTCTTTCAGCAAGCCTTCTTACCTCTGTCTCAGTTTCCTCATCTGTTTAAGAAGGGATGGGGTGACATTTCCAACACATGAGGGTTTCTTTAAGGATTAATAGAAACAATGTATATAAAAAACCTTTGCAGAGTGCCTGGTATCATAGTAAGGATTCAATAACTATTAACTTTTATGATAATTAGGGAGCATGTTATGATAACAGCTGAGAAGAAGTAACTGCAGATCAAAAGAAAACTGACTTTACAGGGTGGGAAGTAAACTTGCTGAACTGATTAGCCTCAAAAGGGGCACAAATGAAAATATAAATAGAATGGAAAGGGGTTAGCTCATGAGTGGGTAACCTTTTTCTTCACCAGAAGCCAATGACACACAGGTGGAAAAAATCCATTTCTGGCTGTATGTGAGTCAAAGAAGCCATCCTGGGCTAAGGGGAATTCAATTAGTTACTGGTTGCCATGCCAACACAAATATCACCCTTCCACCTACTTACCCACCAACACATTTGAATAAATAACAATGATAATAGCATGCACTAAAAATGCTATGTTTTAAAAAAAGTTAAATGTACTTCTGTCATAAGTTCTGGTTTTCAGAAATAATTGCTGTAGGCTAGATACAGATTTGCACAGAATCCCTAGAATGGATTGAGCATAATCACAGAATAGAAATCTTAAGTGGGTTATTAAGGGACCCTTAGGGGTTTTTTTTTGGGGGGGGGGTGCTCAGCTTAACCAAATGCCCTTCTGTGGTATCTGAACTTGAGGACTGGTTAGATGGTCCTCAGTTTACACTGCCTTGTTCCCACACTGGAGACTGATGTGGATTCCTAACCATCATGCCTTCTTCACTTATACAATGTCTTCAATATCTTCAATACTTGAACATCTACAACTTGGTGATATGTATGTGAAGCAAAAGAACCCTTTGACCTAAGAATTTAGCTTCTTATGATCACTCTTAAGAAACACTATGATTGACATATAATAAGATTTATAATGGCAAAATAAAATAAGTAAAAACAAAAGAGAAATAAACATCCAAATTAAATGGTTGTGCATCTATGTATGTGCTAGCCCAGGATGAACTATTAAAACTGTGATGGTAAAGACCATTCGATGCCCTGGCCACTGTAGCTCAGTGGGTTGGGCACTGTCTTGCCAAGTGGAAGGTCACCTGTTCTATTCCAGGTCAGGACACATGCCTGGGCTATGGGTTTGGTCCCTGGTCAGGCAGGATCAAGAGGCAACTGATTGATGTTTCTCTCTCAGATTGATGTTTCTCTCATTTTCTTTTTCTATCCCTTCCCCTCTCTCTAAGAAGTTAAATTTAAATTAAAAAATAAAAGGCCCTTTGACGATGTGGGAAAATTATCATTCGTTGTTAAGTGAAGCAAGCAGGTTACAGAGCAGATTAGGTAAAAATCCAAATTGATCTATGCAAGTTTATGCAAATATATGCATAGGAAAAACTAGTAGTGTGTTACTCTAAAATGTGAATGGTTGTTTCTAGATAGAATTACAAGTGGCTTTTATTTTTTTTAGGTGCCTCTCTTTCTATATCTTTCTATGGTGATTGTATATTTCTTCTATAATCAGGAAAAAATCCAATCAATAATACACACAGAGAACTGAGGGCCTAATCTGTGTCCAGTGCCAGGGAAGGAAAGACTTCAGGGAGGGCTGCCCTTGGGTCATCTGGGGCCAGGTCCCTGTGTCTTCCAGGGCACCAGAGGTCACATCTGAGGTGGCAGCCAGTATGACTACATTCAAATCTGAGATAACCTGGACTCCCAAAGGACCTGTCAGCTCCCTGAAGAAGCATTTCACACTTCCCAAGCCCGGCCTTGCCCAGGCCCACTATTAATAGTGTTTCAGTGTCTCCAGCTGGTCTGTACATTCTGTGGTCCCAGAGACAATCACAGATGCTGCCCAAATGGGGGGTTGGGAATCTGAAGGGAGAAATCATTACTACTGGGCTTATGGGTGCTCCAAACAGGCTTTGGAGCAAGCACCCACCTCACCCTCTCTCCCACAACTCCCTTCCCATCCCCCATTCCCCAAGAGCTCCATGTAAAAAGTAACAAAGGAAGCTATATTCCTAGGAGCACAGTATTGACCATTTTGTAAGAATACAATTGTGTGACCAGGAAGAGCCAGCCTTAGAGACAGACCTTTCCTGTCTGCAGTACTTCTCAATGTTCAGCCTTCAAGCCACCTGCCCCAAATTGCCTGGTGAGAAAATGCAGATTCCTGGGTCTACCCTAGGCCTCCTGAAATCAGATTCTCTGAGAGTGGGAGGCCATCGGAGGCCCTCTAGATTTGGAAAGCCACTTTCCCGAAAACAAGGGAAGGGGGAAGAAAAAGAGCTGAGCTTCTGGACAGAGCAGTAAGCAAGGAATGTCTTACTGACCCAGGCACTCCATTTCAGTGCAGTCAAACCCTAAAGACACTTGACCACTGACTGAGTGCCTACTGGGTGCTAGACACACCCCTGGTGCTTTATACCTATTACATCAAATGATCTTCCCTACCACCCTCCCAGGCAGCTTTCATCGAGATGAGGAAACGGAGTCAGAGAGTTTACTGGGGACTCTACTTATGCACTTGACCACTGTACATCCTTCCTCCTACACTTGTGTGGGCTTCTCATCTTTCTTTACCAAACCTAACCCTAATATACATACTTTCCTTGGCTGGAATGGATGAAGCAGTTCTCTCTAAAATGAACCTGTAAGCTTCTCCCACACTGCTTGCCGCATGGTATTCTCTCTCTTATCCCCATCACTAATTGTTTGCCCTCAGTGCTTTTATAAGGCAGAAGTCCCCTGCATGACTGTTGACACAGTGGGGTCGGGTAGGGCAGAGTATGGAGACAGCATTAGGTAGCCTTACGCTGGGCGAGTGCTGGTTGCCAGCTCTCTTTCCTGGACTCTGGTGAGCCAGCCTGCCGTGCTTCCACCATATGGTCCCCGCTCGGTCCCTGTCCCTCCAACTATAACTAACTGATCTGCATGTGCTGGCGATGACTCCTCACTTTGCCCAGTTGATGGCAAAGAAGCATTTCTGGGACAACTTGGAAGCTAGGCTCAGTCCTGCAGATAGATCTGACGGTAAAAGCAGAAGGGGGGGCATGCAATTTCAGAGCCCCGCCCTCCCTACGCCTGCTCCCGCGTGTGGGTATGGTGGTGAGCCCCCCTGGACCACATGAGCCAAGTCCTCCCCGGAATGACAGCAATGAGATAGAAGGAACGCAGGTCTTGGAGAGCTTTGTGGGGGAGAGTGGACATGGCAGCACTGCCTTTCATGAGAGTGAAACAAACGCTTCTATTTAGGCCAAGTGTTATTTCAGGGCCTCCCTGCAGCATCAGTCAAACTGATTCCCAAACACATGCCCTGAGCCATCCGAGTTCTTTCCCCAGAATGTAAAATTAATACCCTGGGAACTAGGTGGGAAGGTGGGAAAGGGGACAGGGAAATAGGACCACAGTCGGAGGCCATGGCCACAGTCAGAACCCAAGCACAGGCCTTGAGGAAGCCCCGGGGGCCTCGAGAGAGGAGCAGGAAGCCAACGTGCAGTGAGAACGGCGGCGAAGGGATCCCAGGAGGGTGGCTGCAGCCACTCTGGACAACACGGCAGCTCCCTCCCCATTCCTGTGGAGTCCAGATGTGTCTCTCGCTGTTGAATGTCCTGAAGTTGCTCTGTGTTCTTTCTCCAGGTGCAGCTATGGTGCAGTTGCTCTTTTTTTCAACCAGGTGAGTTGTAATTACAATACATTTCCCTTTACCATTATATTACTACACTACACCTATTATTTATTATATATTAGTATAAATTATATTATTCTCATTCTTCAGACCTCACATATATACATTGCCCCCCGCCACACACACTTTAATATTTCTGAAAAGGGGATGCACTTTTATTTCATTTTGTCCTCATTATGTTTCATGCAGTAAATGTTCTGTTTTGGGTTTTTTTTTTTCCTCTCAAAGCTGGTGGTCAATCAGGGCTTTGTCTATAAACTCCCTTTTCCCATCATTGTAGAAGACTGCTAAAGGAAGGGCTTTGTTTTATTTTAGCCCCAGGACAGGGCTGGGCACACCGGTACTCAGTATTCAGTGGAATGAGTGACCAGTCAGTTACGAATCAAGGAATTGTCCTACAGGAGCAGCTAGGAGGAGCCACTGTAGACACATTGTCCTCCAGATTTCAAACCATGCCAGCCGTGGCCACCCCAATACTTAGGTCCAAGCTGTTTCCAAACCCTGAGCACATTCTCTCTTTATTTTAAACTCTAGCTCCAACTTTTAAGTCTCTACCCCTAGACTTCCCTGCTCAGAGAGCTGTCTTAGAGAAACCCACCCTTCGTTGCCCTAACATCACCATGGCCTCAGTTCCCTGGCCCTGCTGTCACCAATCACCCTCCAGAGAAGGCTGGTCCCTCAGTGCCTTGTGGGATCGGCATCAGCACTTTTCTTGGTGGTCCAGCAGGGTGCACAGGCTGGGGGTTCCTTCTCTCACAAGCAGCCTTGTCCTTCCAGCTTGGACATGGTGACTGGGTGGTGCTGGCCCAGGGCCTGCAGCACATTGCTCTGGGCTCTGGGAATGCTGTAGAGGAAAGACATTTCAACATGTACTGTCGAGGGCAGTTGCCGCTGGCTAGGTGCTGAATGTGGGCAGCTCATGGAGGGAAGACTTTGCGGGTCCCTCTTTCAACACACAGATTGACCCCTGAAAAATATGGGGTTCAGGGCACCCACCCCACCCAATAGAGTGGAACACAGGGATGTCCTTTTTGACTAACCCAAAACTTAACTCCAGTCGGCCCTTTGCATCTGCAGATCCAAACAACTGGGGATCAAAAACAGTATTTTCCAGTAGTCCTGGTTAGGAATCCACAGTCGGGAATCTGCTGTTGGGAACATGAAAATAGGTTTCCGTTCGAGGTTGGGAATCTGCTGACGGGAACAGGAAAATACTGACACCTGGGCGGGTTGAATCTGCAGGTGCGCAACCTGCAGGGGGTGCGTCGGGAGCAGAGCGAACAAGGGTGGACTATGCTAATGGAAAAAACCCACATATAAGCCGACCAGCCTTGGTCAGGGTCAGCTGGGTATGAGGCAGGCTCCCGTCCTGGATGTTGTGGATATAAAAATCCCAGCCCAGATTCATCCTCCGCTGCCCATCAGGGTCGTACCCTGGGCTGGTGGCCGTCAGCTGCCCGACGCCGGGGCCCTGACCTCCAGGAAAATGCAGTCCCCGGAGGGCTCTCTGGAGGCGGGGTGGTCTACATTCTCCTCCCTGCCGAGGACCAGGGCCCCACCGAAGCTGGTAAGATCCCCTCTGGTGACCATGGCCTTATTGACGCGGCATCTACATGTTGTGTTCTTGTTAAGCTCAGCAGAAAAGTCCAGAGAAGGCTGCAAAATTTAGCTCTGTACCCATATGCTGAGGGAGGAGGCATATCATTAGGAAAATGGTTGGCAAATTTGTTATTTTCTTCACATCTCCAAGGAAACGGCTGGGGAGTAGATTTCTTATAGAAAACTTGAGGCTGTAACGTATCAGGAAGCTCGGTCAATTCTGACTATTGCTAGTAGCCAATGAATGCCAATCTTTACTTTGTAAACCCAAGAGAGGGCACCTGGGGAGAGGGGAGCGCTTACCCATTTTCTTATTTACCTGAATAGGGTACAGCTAGCGGCCATTGTGGTTGCTGGGGTGGGTGGTGGTGTGGGGTGGTTAGAAGTTCAAAAACCACCTGCTCAAGTGCCCCAGATGCCATCCGGACGGATCAAGAGCAGCCTGGGAATAACGGGGACCTGGCTGTAGCTGTCCTCTCTCCAGCTGCCTCCGGACCTTAGTGTTCCCGCTATGGTCCTCAGTCTCTGCAAAAGAAAGAGGTTGGCCTAGATCCTCCGTTTCTAACTTTTCAAACCTGCAGTCCCTTCTCTTCCAAAGAAATCTGTTGTGACAGTTCAAAGCATAAGGGGGATAAAAGGGAAGCTGCTTTAACCGGTGCGCTCAGAGTCCTAAGACATCAGACAGGCCATTTTAGGAGCCTCTTCCTACCTGAGGTCTTGATAGGTGTTCATCAGCTCCCAGGCAGGCCAGATGAGACTCTGATTCTTGGAACTTGGACTCAGTTCTGAGAACTTGGACTTGGCCCTGGATGGGTGAGGCAGCTGGAGTGCACTGCCGATAGAATTTGTGGCACCTGGAGACAGGGCTCAGCACCAGCTGTGGTTTTCATTATGGAGCCTAAAAGCTGCTTCTTAGTCTTAATCTGGAAAGATCCCCTACTGCATACTCAGCATACTAAACAGCATTCTTCAGTGACTTCCCCCAGCCAGTGGCCCGCACTAACTGGAGGATGACCATGGTGGCAACCATCAAGAAAGAGTGGGGAGGGGTTGCTACCGATAGGCCATTATTTATTGAGTTTATTGCCTCCTTTATCTGAGGTACAGTGTCAATGTCGCTAGGAGAAGTGTCTTTTAATGTCCTGGATCATTAAAACCCAATAATCTCTTTGAAATGGCTTAATGGCTTTCTGCAAGGAGATAAAGTAAATAAAACTGTCATCTCTGTGTCTGCTGTCACTGTATTGATGCAGCATTCCTTTTCTTTCCTTTTTCAATAATTGCATTCATTTTAGTTCAGGCCAATGCATTTATGCCATGCCGGTGGTGTATAAATTTGGTAATTAAATCCTGTTATCTTGACGCTATGGGCAGAATAAAAAGCAGTGTGATGCTTCAGAAAGGAAAAACACTGGGAGGAGAGAGAAGGAGACTTGTTTTGTATTTTTTTAAAAGCCGTTTTCGCAGAGTCTTTTTAGCACTAGAAAGTTGACAGATGCCTAACAGAAAGATCCTTGCGTGGGGGAGGATCCTAATGAATCCAGTGAAATCCCTCTCAGCACTCTTGTGCAGCCTAGCAGAGCAGAAGGTGCTTGCTACTTGCAAGCCCACGGACCTGGAATTTGGGCCCAACTCTACAGCTTTCTAGCTGTGTGACCCCAGGCAAGTCACTCACCTTCTGTATCAGTCAGGGTGCTTTGAGATGCAAATAAGAAAAATCGTAACTCAGAGTGACTGAATAATTAAAGAAATGATTTACAGCCTATAGGAAGGAGTTCTGATTTCAGGTGACTCCAGGGACCTGAAATTCAGCAGCTCATCAGTGTCCATGGAGAGCCTAGATTCTTTCCATCGGTTTCCTCTGCCATCCTTGGTGGACAGGTCCAGGCTCCTAACTCAGCTCAGCGACTGCAGGAAACCGCCTCAGTTCCAGGCTCCTCCCACAGACCCAACAATGTGCAGCTGCAGAAGAGGGCTTGTCTCTTTTATGAGACAGAAAGTAGTTCCTGGAAATTATCTTGGAGACACTGTCACATTCTATTTCCAGAAGTATGTCTCAGGCCCACCTTCTCAGGCCCACCTTGTAACCGTTCACTGGCAAAGGAAGTTGAAGCATCATGGTTGAACCAGATAAACCACAGTTTCTTCTTGGTCCTTCATAGGTTAGTGATGGGACCTCTGGAGTCCATGGCCATGCAGAGAAATCTGGACACATAAGTAAAACCAAGCTTCTCTTAGAGATGAAGATGAGGGGTCAGTTGTTGGGTAGGCAGCCAACAGTATCTGCTACAACTTCTTTGATACTATTTCTTCATCTGTAAAACTAGGATCATACATATGTACCTTAATAATCTTCTTGTTGGGAGTATTTAAAGAGATGAGTACACACCTTTCTGTCATAGACAAATTGTTAGCAGGATAGAGAACTGATTGGGGTTGGCCAGCCGCTCCAGAACAGATGTGGATGGCATGCTTCCCGTTCAGTTCCAGGAGGACTGGAGAGTCAGGCTCCTGCGGACAGTGGAACTTTTGGCATTGAAATGCCCCCACCAGGCTTATGGCTAGCCTTCGCCCATCCTCCAGGTTGCCTGGTGGCTTGCCTCCTGTGGTATAACTTCGACTTTTTCTGTTGTGTTCGTGACTCATGTAACTAGAATATGGTGGGACTTATTTTCTGTCTTAAAAGGTGTCCCCAGCCAATGAATGGTGCAGTCTGGGCTCTTTTCTGATTCCAGTGTTGCGTCTGCGCTATGATCCTTAGGAAGAGTGGTATGAGCAGGTGGGGCCCATGCCATCTCAGGGCCACCGTATCTCACATCATCCCCCAGGCCAGACAAACAGGAACACCAGGGAGGCAAAAAAGAAGTTCTCTCCTGAACTGTTTGGAAGTTCTCCAGTAAACAGTGCAGGGATCCAGAGGTTGAAACCTTCATCAATTTGATCAGCACCCTCTCGCAGCATAAGGGAAAGTCCTTCCAGACAAGAACCTTGGAAAAGGGGTATCCATCATGCATGTTCCTTCCCATCCAACCTCTCTTCCAAGGCCCTGGGCTCCCTGTCTTTGTCTTGGGAAACCCCGTGCCTCCTCATGGGAGCAGGAGGGTCTGCCCTTGTCCTTTCCCAAGTCTTGCTGGCTGCACTAGGGAAGAGAAGATTCCAGCAACACAGGTGAGAGTCATGGGGGTTCTCTTACTGCTAATCTGATCTGCAGCAGCTGCCTCCTCCCTGGTTCACCTAAGAGGGACCACACCTCACCTGTGCAAGGGGGAACTTGTTTTGAAGATTGCCCTTTCCATTCCCAGAGGCCTTGCCAATAATGCCCTAAGAAGCATTTTTTTTTTTCTTGAGTCTACTATTGTATTACAGTACCAGAGCTATACACTAATAATAAAATAGCTCTCTCTGTGATACCCAGCAGGGATGGCACCTTTTTGGATTATAGTCTTGGATGTTCCTGATGAAAGAAGAAAGGGGAGGGTTTCCAATTTATTTCACTACGTTTATTTTTGCTTTTAGTCTGTGACTGAATTGTTCATTTCATGAAAGGTAGAAGTCAGGTGAACATGGGCCGCCTGCTCACCATATTATGAAACCAGAACTAGTGGCCAAGCTTTGAGGTCTGTACCTTTAGGACAAATAAACTTTTCAAACTTCTTCCCCTAAGAGACAGAAAGGAAATTATGGGAATAGTCTTGAAAAGGTAGGATTTGCATATAAATGATTATTTACCTGGAAACCCCAAATAAATAAATGAAAAGCTCTTTAAATTAATAGAATAATTTTATATAAATAGGAGCAGATATAAAAATCAATAATATTCTATTTCCTATATACTTAGAATATTCAAGAAAAATCCACGAGGCAAACACACCAGCACAAAACCACTTGGCCTGCAGCTACCGTCCTTCTCCATGGCGTTTAGCCAGGTTTCTCCCTCCCTATTACCCTGATGTAACCATAGCTATTAAGCCGTCAGGCAGCAGAAAGACCCATGCTGGAAGTCCCAGGACAAATGAATCTCTGCCTCATCTTTCTTTCCAGAATGCAGTGAGAGCTGGGTACAGACAGGGACAAGGTAGATTTCTGAATGCTCCTTCTGAATTCGGCTCTGACATGGCAGCTGAGATGGGACATTCACAGTCTGGGACCTGCACAGGGTGCCCCGGGAGCTCGTAAAGTTCTGTGCAAGCAAGGATGTCTTCTTCCATGACCCTCCCCTGGAAACGCCCCCTCTCTAGTGTTTCCTCTGGTGGCATCAGACCTGCCTCTGCTATTGCCTTCTTGATCGTTACCTTCTTACAGGACGTGCCAGGGCAGCCGGTCCTGGGGAGGGGTGATTTTATGCCTTGATTCTCTGGGTGTCTCCATGGGGGTCTTGCTGGCTTCAGCAGCGAGTGTCTGTCACTCAAACCCATGTTACATTCACATGGGGACATCCCCATCTCCCCAATGATATAGCTGGGTCTGTTGACTTAGCTGTAGCTCTTAATCAGTTGAAAAGAGCAACGTGAAGCATTAGGCATCAAACATTTACACACCTCATTTTTTAACCAAACAAGCAATGTTTAACACCATGCTCCCTCCCCTCAAATGTCATTAAATAAAACTAACTCCCTATAAAAATATACTTTTATATGTCACTTTACTTTCTCCCTGAAGTTGGAACATACATTTTACCTTACACTATCTAACTTCATTCTCTCAAACCCACTGGAAGAACTCTCATAATTATTATAAAGACCCACCAGACAATTCCAGCAAATTTCCCACTGGACACACAGATATTCTCACTGGCTGCAGTTCTAGTGATATTTTTTGGGCGAAGTGAGAGGAATAATTTTTCTTTCCCATTTTTTGCAGCAGAGCAAGAAACAAGGTGGGAGAAATCCAGAGGCAGAAGAAGGGGGTCCAGTGGTTCTGTGGCTAAGGGGCCCAAGGAAGCCAGTGCAGAGCAGAATTCAGGAAGAAGATGCAGGGCGCAGTGGACAGAGGGGCCAGGGAAGCGGCAGAAGCAGTGGCCAGCGGCCCCTTTGGGTGCCGGTCAAGGGTGGGCTTGGAAGGGCCTGGGAAGGCATCAGCAAGACTGGAGCTTCATGCCGTTGGGCCTTGTTTTCCCTGTCTCTCCTCTCGGGGAGCGTGGACTGAGAAGCAAAGCCTCTCGCTCTGTCGTGCGCACTGCTTTCTGCTCTGACCTCTGCCTCCTTGGGGTTCAGCTGGAATAGTTCCCCCTGCACACAACCCAGGATCCGGTTGTTCATGGACAAGCTCCTCTGTCCACAAGTCCTCATGCTGGGCTCTGTGCCAACCACCTTGGGCATTGTGGGGACCTGAACTGGTCTCAGTGTAGGGTTCTGCTGGCTCCTGAGGAAAAGGGATTTGCCAGCTGTCCTAGTTGCTTTCTTCCAGCCACTGTCCCATACTATTCACGGGCTTGAGTGGCTTGCTCTCTTCTCTGCACCTGAAGCTCTCAGAACACTGCCTGGCCAGGGCTGCGTAAGTCAATGACCAGTTGTGATAAGAGCGGAATTAGGAGCCCTAGAACACCAGGTTGAATCCCAGCTAGGGCATCTGCTCTCCGGGTGCCTTTGAGCAAGGCACGCGGTCTCTGAGCTTGAGTTCTGCCATTGGCAAAGGTGGGACTAGTTCTACCTGCCTCCCGGGGTTTCCATGTGAGGAATAAATGAGATGATATTCATGGATACACCTAGCACTCAATTCATAAATCTTTAAGCACATTCACAAATCTTATAGGGCAGAGTACAATTCATCATTCCCTCTAGAAAAGTCATCCTGGTTTAATCCTGTGGGTGGTGACTGTTTTCTCTCTTCTCCGTTCATCCCCTGTGAGTAGGCTAGCTACATGCAGGCAGAACGTGATTGAAACCTGCAATGTCAAGGTCAGAGTGCCTAGTTTGGGGCCTCCTGGTCCATGAGAGCCCAGCCACTGCTGCTCATGTGAGACTCATTCAAATACCAATAGGGAACAGATGAAGGAATACAGCAGGCTTGGAGTTCACACTTGTGCACACAGTCACGTGGCCAGCAGGTTCATCTTGGGTGAGAAAACGACCACTTAAACATGATCTATACACACCCCTACATGGGTTAAAAATATAGGCCAGTATGTACTTGCTAAGGAAAGGACTGAGCTATTTTCTTTAAAGAATCTATTTAGACCTGAGAGCTAATCCCAGCATTTGCCAAGAGAAGGGGCCTGGCATCTCCCCATTCCCACCTGTGGAGGGCTTGCTCTCAATGCACCTTTGGGCACTGTGCTCAGCTGTGTTGGCTTTGACAGGTGAGGGAGGCATCCTCCAGAGAGCCTTGTTAATTTTGGAGGTGACATAGCTGGAGTGACACTTGTGGTAATTTCCCACAATAAGGGCAGTTGTGAAGGGGGTGAATGGAAGTGGGTTCCAACATCTCTCTACATGGTGATGGTGGATCGTATTTAATAATCGTTTTGTGCTTGTCTCTCTGGGATTGTTCAGTGGTTTAATCTTCCCTTGATTTCAGGATTTGGCTGTTATTAAATCCAGGGAGAAAAAGGGGGAACTTGGCCTCCGAAAGAGGCTTTCTCACCTTGGTTTGAGCTTTCTGTGGATCCAATGGTTGACCAAAGAGTTTTCTAGAAATAAAAATTACTAGGTAGATATTTGAAAGGGATTCAGTTTCATGACCCTGTGACTCATTGTCCCATTCACTGCAGTGCAGAATATGCAGATGTGACCCTCATAAAAGGAGGCTGGGGAACAGAAGTGGCCCATGCCCAGCTGCCTTGCAAGAGAGCAGACTTCACTGGACATTTCTTGCAATGCTTTTTGTTTGTTTGTTTTTTCTTCTGGCAGATGGGAAGTCTTTCTACTTGATTTTTTTCTCTCTTGGCAGATATGGTTGGGCTGGATTAGCGACCACATTCAGACTTGAGTTCGTTCTCAGTTACTTGGCTTGGTGTCTCATGAGTCATGGCTTGCCAGGAAGCTCGGGGATGCTGGGCCAAGCTCATGGCCTGCTGGGTCTGCACTTGTTTTCTCTTTAGCTGACCTTTCTGGAGGCCGTGTAGGAACTTTCTCTACACTGCAGGCATCCCTTCACTGCAGGACCCTTAGGGAAAATCCCCTGCAGGACTCAGGCAGTGGCTGAGTAAGGGCAGGGTCTTCTTTCTCCTTTTCTTTTTTAAATGTTTATTGATTTTATTTTTAATTACATTTTACTGATTATGCTATTACAGTTGTTCTGATTTTTCCCCCATTGCCCACCTCCACCCAGCACCCACCACTCCCTCAGACAGTCTCTCCAACATTGGTCATGTCCATGGATCGTGTGTATATGTTCTTTGGCCACTCCATTTCTTATACTGTACTTTACATCCCCATTGCTATTCTGTAATTACCTGTTTGTACTTCTTAATCCCTTCACCTTTTCACCCTTTTCCCCACACCCCCATCCTATCTGGCATCCATCAAAACACTCTCCATATCCATGATTCTGTCTCTGTTCTTGTTTGCTTAGTTTTTAGATTCAGTTACTGATAGAGATGTATTTTTTTTTTTTTTTTTGCCATTTTATTGTTCATAGTTTTGATCTTCTTTTTCTTAAATGAGTCCCTTTAACATTTCATATAATAGTGATTTGGTGATGATGAACTCTTTTAGTTTTTTCTTGTCTGGGAAGTTCTCCATCTGCCCGTTGATTCTAAATGATAGCTTTGCTAGGTAGAGCAATCTTGGCTGTAGGTCCTTGCTTTTCATGACTTTGAATATTTCTTGTCAATACCTTCTAGTCTACAAATTTGTTCTGAGAAATCAGCTGATAGTCTTATAGGAACTCCCCTGTAGGTAACTAACTTCTTTTCTCTTGCTGCTTTTAAGATTTCCTCTTTATCTTTAACCTTTGGCATTTTAATTATGATGTGTCTTAGAGTGGGCCTCTTTGCATCGATCTTGTTTGGGACTCTCTGTGCTTCCTGGACTTGCATGTCTATTCCTTCACAAAGTTTTCTTTGATTATTTTTCTATAGATTTCCAATTTCTTGCTCTTTCTCTTCTCCTTCAAGCAGCACTTTGATGCAAATGTTGGACCTCTTGAAGTTGTCCCAGAGGCTGCTAATATCCCCACCCCACCCCCTTTTTTTTCTTTTTGGATTATTATTTTCTTCTTGTTCCAATTGGTTGTTTTTTGTTCCAAATATTTGATTTGATTCTTGGCTTCATCTACTCTACTATTGTTTCCATGAAAATCATTCTTTATTTCAATTAGTGTATCCTTCATTTCTGACTGGATCTTTTTCATGCTGCTGAGGTCCTCACTAAATTTCTTGAGCATCCTTATAACCATTGTTTTGAACTCTGCATCTGATAGATTGTTTATCTTCATTTTGTTTGTTCTTTTTCTGGAGTTTTGATCTGTTCTTTCTCTTTGTGTCCTCAATTTGGCAGCCTCCCTGTGTTTGTTTCTGTGTATTAGGTAGAGCTGCTTTGACTCTGTGTCTTGGTAGTGTGGCCTGATGTAGTAGGTGTCCTATAGGGTTCATTGGCACAGCCTCCCCTATCACCCAAGCTGGGTACTTGAAGTGCACCCTTCATGTGGACTGAGTACAACCTCCTGTTGTGGTTGAGCTTTGGTTGCTGTTGGCAGATCAATGAAAGGAATTTATCCAGGCCAGTCAGCTGCAAGGACTGGCTGTGACCATTGACCACCAACCCCCACCCTCTGTGGGATCAGCTGTGCAGGGGCAGGGTGGTGATGTTCTGACATAGTCTGTAGCTGTCCAGGGTGTGTTGGCCCTGGGGGTTCCTGGGTGGTGCACGTCCACCTGTGTTTTGCCTGGGACCACCCTTTCTGAGCTATAAAGCAATCTGAAATGGCTGCTACTTGTGCTGGGCTTGGAGATTTCCAGGCAAAGTGCTAGTACCAGGCCTGAGGCTCACTGAGTCAGCTGTTGCTTGTTTGATAGGGTTTAGGAAGTTGTGAGGCATGAGTCAAAGCCAGCCATTCATATGGAAAAGAAGCTTGGGTGGGCCCACGATTTGGGTGGGGTGGAGTTTATGGGGATCTCCAAGGCAGGTTGAACAGTGTTAGCCAGGTTGATGGAAACTCAGATACGGTACCAGCTTGCCATCTTGCCATATCTGTGGGAGGATGGTTTAGAAAAGGGATAACAGCATCTGCTAGCCTTGATGCTGGATACTTCAGTTTCTCCCTCTGTGCCACTGGTGCCTTGATTTTGGAGCTCATAGGAAGTGAGCCTGAATAGGTGAGTCCATGTGTGTGTTCTTTAAGAGGAAGTGCTTGGGGCTCCAGAAGTTTCTTCCACCAACTCAATCCCTATTGACTTTTGCAGCCAGAAGTGGGGACTTGTTATCCTGGCATTGGAACCCTGGGCTGGGGGGCCTGGTGTGGGGCTGGGACTCCTTGCTCCTGAGATATCCCTCCTGAATTTTATCCACCTCATGTAGGTGAGGGACCAGCCATTCTGCATCTGTGCACCTTTTACCAGTCTGGATGAATGTGGTTTCTTTAATTCCCTACTTGCCAGACTGCCATTCAGCTTGATTTCTGATAGTTCTGATTGATGGTTGTTTAATATTTTAGTTGTAATTTTGATGTGGTTATGTGAAGAGGTGAGCCATGTCTGTCTATGCCACCATCTTCACTGGAAGTCTCCTGTTTATTCAAGACCTCTTTTTTTCTGAGTCATCATTCTCTAAACCTTCCTTGGAGGACCACAAGACCCAGCCTATCTATGCAAGGATCTCAGGTCTGCTCTTTCCCTCTCAGAGGTTTAGGCCACTTTGCTATAAGGACCACACCTGAGACATATCCAAGGCTTTAATTTTGTCAGAAATTGATGACCTGAGGCCATCCCATTACTTTTTAGTATGTATGACTCAAATCCCTATGCATATGGCTACGTGTCTTCATTTCCCTTTGCTAAAAGCATTCACAGACTGTCCTCCTTTCTTTTTTCTGTCTAGCTGCAAAGAGTAAAAGTGAGGAGCCCTTTCTTTGATATAAACCTTTAAAGCCCTGCCGCTGTCTACTGGAAAGTGCTAATTCCTGAGTCTCCCGATGATTCTCGTCTCTTTGTGGATCACTCAGAGCTTTGGTGCTTTGGGCTATAATCAGTCTTCCTTTTCATCTTTCATCCCTTTCCTGCCTGTAACACATGGTGTTTCCTGCCAGTTTCCACTTCCTCTGTCATCCATCTATCGCAATCTACCAACCTATCTATATATACCTGTCAGTCTCTCTCTGTATATATATATCTCCATCTCTGTGCTCAGAGTTGACAAATGCTGGTGAGACCCATAAAGAAAGAGCTCTTCCAAGTTTAATGGACAGTAAATACACTTCAGTACATACCTGAAATGACACATTTTTTTTTTTTCCAACACACATCTTCAAGAGAATATAATTCAATATCTTTTCTAGACCTCTGAGAAGAGATCAGGGAGAAAAGATGATGCCAATTTCTGGAGAGCTTTTTCAAAGATGGTGGGTCTCTTCTTTGAAGGGCTAATATCTTCTTAAGTTCATTATTCATTGAGCACTTTTTAGGTGCTGAGTTCCATGCTAGGCCAGAGATTCAAAGACAAGCAGGTTATAACTCTGAGCTCCAGAACTGGCCAGTAAGTCTAGTGGCTAAGAAACCAAGCTAAAGGCAGGGCAAATGACTGAACATTAACCAGCCATTGCAGAGCTATCTAGAGGAAAACTCCATGGAAAGCACCTAGCCTGGGTACTGCAACTGGGAGAGCAGAGGAAGACCAGGTCAGGAGAGAGAAGGAAAAGGTGGCCAAATGGGTTTAGAAAATAGTAGCCATCAGCAGACTGTGAGCTGAGGGAATTTGCATCTCCTATTCATTGTTGTTTTCCTAGGGTCTAGAATAATGCCTGGAACATATCAGGTGTTCACATAATTATTTGTTAAATAAGAGGATGAATCTTAGTGGCTCATTTCCCTTTCCTTTTTGGCCGCACCATTTGCTGGAAGGAATCCCCGTTCTTTCCTGAGATAGGACAATGCCATTAAGCAGGTATATCTTGGGAATTTGTACCATCTGTTTGGGGCCCCATGGAGAGGGTGTACCAGATGGACCCAAAGTCTATTTTGGTCTTTACTTTGCATGTTTCTTGTTTTTCTGCATCCCATGCAGATGGATACTGTCAGGTTATTTATAGCAGGAGTTTGCACACAATAATAGAACAGTTGCTCTAATTCCAATGCCAATTGAATTGCTTTGGCTTTGCATTCTTCAGAGGACCTATAGCAAACAGTGTTAAATAGCTATGGTACCAAGATTGTTCCTAATTTTAAGACCCTTCCCCAAGACAGTTCTTTCTGAAACATGGGACACAGTGATTTTGCTTGCATGCATCTGCTGCAGGTCTTAGAAGTAGCCCATTAACAGATGCAAAATTTCTATATAAAACATAGTGCTAGAAAATACAATAGTATATTAAATAATTAATACACATAATCAAGAATGCAAAGATGGTTCTTCTGTATAAAGATATTCACCATTTTAGGACTTAAAGTAGCAAGTAATTGAAGATGATTTTATGTTCAACAATAGGGGCTCATCTGGAAAATGTGGTGCATTATCAAAAAGTGTAATCAAGGGAAATACCTAATAACATGAAAAATCGATTATGACATGTTAAATGAAAACTTGCAGATCACATTATATAGATACATATACACATGTATGATCCAGGCTTATAAAACTACGTAGCCTAGGGAAAAAAAAAAAAGACTGAAAGGATATAATGACTAATTTCTTAATGGGAAGATCATGGATAGCTTTTATTTTCTCACTCTGCTTTTCTGTTTTTAAACAATATTTCTGCAGTGAACATTTATTACTTTTGTAGTACCGAAAAAAAATTCTACAAATGATATTTCAAAGGAAGGTTGCCTTGGTTTCTTCCAGTTGGGGCTTTCTGGCTGAAGTTTATATTAAGGACTAGCTCAGGGCAAACCAAAGGGAACATATAAAGTGTGCAGTCTTGGTCTCTAAAGTAGGCATTGAAAAGGTTGCTTTTAATTTAATCTCACAAGGAAGAAGTATGCGGTGTCTTCTCTGCAGAGATTTATTAATGCTGGTTTGTGCATTATCCAGACATCTTGAACTTGCCCTGAGCCCATCTGTGAAGAACCAGGATGTATATGTAGACAGTGCATGCATCCTCCAGGTCCATAAATAGTGTGTTGCTTGAAGCCAGTCATCTACCAAGCTTGCCCTGGGTTGAAGACAAACCTGTGGAATCTCAGCTTTAAATAAATAGCAGGAAGAGAGAGAGGAGGTTATTGGGGAGAAAACGCATGCTTCTAGTCTCTTGCTTTCCAGTGCCTGGTCTTGGAACTTGGAGCAACCTCGTCATGCACAGCCCCATGAGTAAGCCCATCTTCGTTGGACACAAGTTTTCTGAAGGCTGTGGGAGGAACAGTCTGACTCACAGCCACTGTTTTAGCTGGAACAAACTATAATAGCTACACAGCAGGCTCCAGTGATTAGCAGCAGTATTTATCTTTCCTCGTTTGCATTTGCAGCGACACACTCAGCATTGTCCGCTCAGATATGGCATCTATAATGTCAGTGGCATCATGCACACTGTTTTTAACTTGAAAAAGAGCAGCCATATCCTACTTAATCCACGATAGTGCTGTAATTAAAGTGTCCTGCATAATGAGAAAATCTAATAAATAAAGTACAGTGAATACTATGTTTCAGAACAAACACATGCTGGGATCTAGGATGCCTTCACATTCAGCTACTAGTATATAGCCTCAAAACTTGTCCCTGCAATTGAGAAATGAATAATAGCGTTTGATGCCAGAAAACAAGATTAGGGGCAACTTTTTCAGCATGGGACTTAGACAACTAATGGCGAGAAATAGAGAACACAATTTACTTGACAAGACCTGGTAACCTGGGACAACGTGGAAAGATGAAATGAACTAGAAAGTGATCTTACCCTGATCGTACTATAGAATCTGATCATGCTTTTAAAAAAATAATGATACAAGACAATAAAAACAAATATGCTCTGTTTAGCTCTTTAAACTCAACTTGACATTGCTGATTATATCATATTGCTCTGTCACTGCAAATATGAGGAAACTTGGGTGGCTATTGTCCTTTCATTTCCACTTGAAATCTGCTCCTGGCAAACCCATAGATTTTTTTCCGCCTCTTATGTCTCCTACACAATTTTTGAAATAGCTTCTAGATGAGATGAAATATCTATCCTTTAGTCCCATGAGATTTTTCATTTTAGGGTGGAGAGGCTATGGAGGAAACCTGTACTGTCAGAAGAGAGAATGGGAAATACAGTAGGTGAGATAGGAAGTCAAGAAGATAAGAACATATTCAGGGATGCTCTGTATCACCTTTTGGTTTGAAGAATTCCTCTATTTGTAGTCTGTCTGAACTTGGACTGTTGTCAACGCCTCTGACCATTAGCAGAATAGTCATGGGGAATTTATAGCCTGCAGTGTCCTGATTGTGAGAGACACTAAGTTCTGGGCAGCTCTTGCGATCAGCAATTGGAGAACAGACCAGGAGGCTCAGGATTTTAATTTTGGAGCCGTTAGCAACTACAGCGGTTAATAGGAGCCACGGGCTGTGCAGCCTCCATCCATATGACTTCCACAATGCCAGATTAAGCATTTGTTGAAAGAAAATATAAATCAATGAACTGTGTAATTGGAGAAATGAAGGAAAGCTTCTCTGAGTCCTAAGGCTACAAAATTCCCTCTAAGTAGCACTATCCATAGTCTATAAGTTTTAACATGTAGTGTTATCATTATGGTTTGTAATAGTTTTATTATAGTTTCATGATTATTATATTTTAACATACCAATAATCTAGAGATAAGTTTTTAATTTAAAAATAAATGTTTTAAAGAGTATATTCATTATTTTTTTAAACTAATTGCATTTAGTTATAAAATATGGTCTGTAAATATATAGATGCTTTGAAACATGTTGAGACTTGTTTATTGACCTTTATGAAGTCAATTTTACGTATGTACCATTTAATATGTACTAAAATAAGTTTTATACATGTGTTACCTTGTTTTTAATCCAGAGTTCTCTATATGTTTATGAACTCAAGCTGTTAATTGTGTTGTCAAATCTTCTATACTTTCATTAATTTTTTCTGCTTGATACATCAGTTTGAGAGAGATGTATGTTGAAATCTCCCCCTATTTGTAGATTTTTCAGTTACTCCTTGTAATTTTATGAGATATGATTTGTATATTTGATGGTAGGTTATTAGTTCAGACAAGATTAAAATTGTTACTTTTCTCCTAGTGAATTAACATTTTATCATTATGAAGCGGCCACCTAATGTTTAAACAGGTCCAAGTCTATTTTATCTATATTAATATAACTATATGTGATTTTTTTTTAGTTACTCTAACTAGATTTCTTTTAGTTAGTATTTGTATAATTTTTTTTTTTTTAAGATTTTATTTCATTAATTTTAGAAGGAGGGGAAGGGAGAGAGGCAGAGAGCGAGAGAGACATCAATGTATGGTTGCTTTTCACCTGCCTCCAGCCACAGACCTGACTGGAGACCTGGTTTGCAACCTTGTTATGTGCCCTGGCTAGGGAATAGAACCTGTGACCTTTGGGTTCGCAGGTCGGCACCTTATCCACTGTGCTACCAGTCAGGGCTTTAATATTCCTTTTTAATTGGTTAGTTTTAATCTTTCAATTCTTTATCTATTGGGTATGTTCCTTATGAGCAGCATAGAGCTGATATCAAGCACATGATTTGACAATCTCCATCTTTATTGGCAACCTGACCCCATTTATATCTATCATGATTGTTTATATATTTAAACTTATTTTTTTACCATCCTGTGCTATTTATTCAATTTTTTTGAATACCTTTTAAAAAAATTGTGTGACTTTTTTGACTGAGGAATTTTTCTTCCTTTTTTTTTTTTTTTAATTGTACCAGGAGTAGGCCAGAGGATTTTTTTAATAAAGCATTTTCCTCATTACTTTTTGGAAATTATAAAACTCTAGTTTCATTATTTATTGGTTAGTCTTAAAAGTTTAATTGTACTTAACAAAGCCTGAAGTTACTTAGGATCTCTTACTCTGTTTTTAAACATTTAGTACATTTAAATCTGACCACCCCCCTTTACACATTATTGTTGATTGCTTTTTTGAAGTCCCTAAATTATGTGCTATTATTATAGCTCTACAGTAGCTATTTATTTATGTTTATCTGCATATTTGCCTATTCTTGGCTTACATTTTTTAGCTCAGAAATAATTTTCTTTCTTTCAAAACTATAAAGCTCCATCCATGCAAGTTTGTTGTTGATAAAGTCTCAATTTTTATGTCTGATGGAATTTGATATACTTTGGAATGGAGTTGGTGGATTTGCTGATGACTGGGGGAAAGAGGGTTTTAGCGGAGTAGTCCCTATAACAGGCACAGAAAAAACACTCACAGATGGTGCAGCGGGAAACCATGACGGGTAGGTAACATTGCTTACTACGATCTGTGCTCCCGATAGACATGTAGGCCCAAGGGTTCCATTCTGAGTCCTTGAGACATTTAGAAACAACTCTAGGCATTCATTCATTCATTCCCCAATTATTTTTTGAACTTACCAAATCTACTATTGATTTACCGGTTCGTTATTTAATTTGTCATTTAAATAGATTTTTAAAAGTATCTACTACACACTAGGCACAATATTAGGCAATGAGCACATCCTTCCTTGGACTTTGCCCTTGTGGGTCATACAGCCCTGTAGCCCTGTGGGAAAGCAAATAGTAATCGAGTAACAATCACGTTTGGCCATGCTTGATTAATTACACCTCTGCAGGGATCATTGTCACGTAAATTTGTGGCTGTGGTAAGTGCACGCTGTGAGGAAAGGCCTCTGGGCTCTGAGAACCAGTAATGGACGGTTTGACTGTTGGGAGGTCACAGTCAGCTTCCCTGAGGAAGGAGGATTTGAGCTGAGAGCTGAAGGATGTTGAAGAGCGAACCAGGCAAAGAGGAAGAGGGTCTGGAAGAGCGTTCTGCCCTGAGAATAGGGCAGGCACAGGGCCCTGAGGCTGGAAGAGGGGTGAGCAGAGGGCTGCAGCATGGCCAGAGTGGAGAGAGAAGAGAGAGGGATAAGGAGGGGACAGACTTGGGCCTGAGGGGCCACGTGAGGGGGGTGTCCTAACCCCGGGAGCAGTGAGCAGCTGACTGGATTGAGGCACAGAGGGAAGAGTGACCAGATCAGGTTTGTATTGGGGTGAGAAGCCCTGCAAGCTTCCTCACTTTTTTCTGCACTGGCTGGCTCAGGGAACTGCAGAATGGTTTTGGCTTTTTCAGAACAGCAGCTTTGTGGGAGGGAGGCCTGGGCACTGTCCACCCAAGGGACCCTGCCGGAGACGTAAAACTTTCCGCACAGGTGGAAATGGTCAGCAGGAGGCTTCCTGGGGCAGGCACCGGGACCGCTGGTTTTCCCTTCTGTGCTCTAAGTCTGCTCAGAAACATATTCTAAGTGGCTCCAGGAAGCAAAGGGATAATTAATCAAGACCAGTGCAAAGCCTTCATCAACCTTTGGTCCAGGAGGAATGAGAAGCTGCAGCAGCTAAGGGCCAGGGCTGCTCGGCGTATTGTTTTCTGCAACCTCCCCTGTCAGAGGGGCTTTCTTTCTCCTCTCTCCATTCTGCCTCAGAGTCCTCTGGAGGCCTCATGGGGTTAGGAGGAGGGGGCCAAGATGGGATAAGGGGGAGCAGTCAGAGAAGCTGGGAAGAGGAAGAAAGGGGTGAGGAAGAAAGACGGGTCACAGTGTTAAATGCAGGGCCTGTTGGAAAAGAGGGTCCAAGGAGAGCTCTGGTCTGGTTCCACGCTTCATGCTAAACCCAACCTGCTGTGTGACCTGGGGTAGATGGCATAACCTCTCTGTTGGCCTCCATGCCCTCACCTGGAAATGAGGCATTTCCCAAGGGTGTCCACACACTCCGGGATGTGGTTAGGGGGTTGTCTATGGGTTAAAATGATGCAACTTCTTGTGGAGAATCAAGCTCACTAGGTTTTTGAGGAGAAACTGTTTTTTGTTGTTTTTTTTTTAAAGATTTTATTTATTATTTTTAGAAAGAGGGGAAGAGAGAGAGACAGAGAGAGAGATAGACATCAATGTATGGTTGCTTTTCACCTGCCTCCAGCCACAGACCTGACTGGAGACCTGGTTCGCAACCTTGTTATGTACCCTGGCTGGGGAATCGAACCTGCAACCTTTGGGTTCGCAGGCCGGCGCCTTATCCACTGTGCTGCCAGCCAGGGTAGAAACTGTTATTTTCACTTGAAAACGAATACAGACATTTTGGCTCAGAATGCAAAGTTTACACTTAAAAAAGAATATAAGAGGCAATGTCAAAGAAATTGGTCCATATTCTTGATTGCTCAGGGTGCTTGGGTGGGGAGGGTGGAGAATTGTTGGATTAGGTGTGTTCTAAGGCTCTCTTCAGCACTTTAGAATTATGATCCCTTGGTTTTATGATGAAGATCAAGGAGAAGGAGGATTAAGAAATATACGGATATAAAAGGATTTAGACGACCCTTTTTGGTTTTAAAAGGAGTATTCATGTGGGCGGTCAGCTACGACCCACACTCTCTCCGCTTTGACTTTGAAGTCTCCTTTTCTTTCCTGGGAAAGCCCTGGTCCTTCCTTCCGCCATGCCTTACCCCTCCCTGTTCTTTGAAAGCTGTTCTAGCATGCTCTCCGAGGGGAAAGTTGGTCACTTCCCGCTTCCTTCCTGCCCCAACCCTCTAAACTGTCCGCTTGGGCTCTGCTCCACCCCTGTGCATCCCCAGAACTCTGCACAGCGCAAATTCCACACACGGGGCTTGATTGTGTTATTGTTTACTTGCTTCATTGTGTTAACCTGTTGTTTAAGAGGGTTCACGTTGTTTGGAGGAAGGACCCACCATGCCAACAAGCCCTTTATGGGATTTGCTGACCTTGCTCACTTTATGCCTCACGGCTCCCTCATGTGGGGTCTGGACCACGGGCATACCTAACAACTTGCAGTTCCTGTAAGTGCCGTGCCTTCTCCTGTCTCTTGTTCCCATCCCCAGATGGTGTTTTCTGGAACGCTTCTACCCTTGTTCCCGTGGAGAATTCCCCTCTATCTTCTATCACTTAGGTGCGTCCTGTCCCCTTGGAGAAGTCTTCCCTGGCCTCCCACCGGCTCCTTGTGTGGACTTCCCCGCTGCCTGGATACAGCTCTGCGTCACCACTTGCCTTACTTCTAACGGCACATGTCTGCAGTATTCCTCACTGCAGTGCATGCGGCTGAGCGCATGCGGGCCTGGAGGAGAGGAGAGGAACCAGGGGATGATCCCGCTACACGTCCATAGACACCTGCCACTTTCCTCCTCGTTCGCTCAAGCAAAGAGGGCTCCGAGGCCCAGGGCTGTAAGTACAACTTCAGGCCTGCACACACTGATTAATTTCATCATTCACTCATCCTGTTCAAACACCTTCTACTCTTTCATCAGTTTATCCAAAACTACTTGCACTGTTTTATCTGTTGAGAATTCAGCCTAAATAAAACAAAGTCCCTGCCTTTAAGACCCTTATATTCCAGTGGGAAGAAATAGACCATAAAAGAAATATTTACCATGTCAAGACCTTGTAGGAGTACCCTAGGTCACTGTGGGGTATTGCTGAGTGACCCTAAGAGTGGCCTGGTCTCCTTCACATTTTGAAGGGCTCCCTCTGGAGGCCCTTTGGCCGGCTTGTGAAGGGCAAGGGTGCAAGTTGACTCGTCAGGAGGTTGCTGCCTCCAGAGGAGAAAAGCCAGCATCTGCACCAGGACCCTGCCATGGAGGCCGTGGCGAGTGGTGACATGCTTGATCCATTTGGAGGCACAGACAATAGACGTTGCTAATCGATGGGACAAAGGATATGCTAGAGGTAGGGGTCAAAAGTGATGCCACACATTCTGGCCCGAGCAACCAACGGGAAGGACGGAGTTTCCACTGATGAGAGGAGGCCCTGGGATGAGTAGGTCAGTGGGCTGGGCCAGGAGTTCCGCTTGGACGGCTCACTGTGAGGTGCTTATTAGGCATGTAAGTGACAGGTGACGTGGGTGAATGGGGGATAAGCATGCAGAGCTGAGGGAAGAGGTGCCAGCAGGAGATGCAAGTTTGCTGTCACTTATACGCAGGTGTTCTGTAAGCCCCTAAGACCGCATGAGATCACTTGGGGCTTGAAGATGGACACAGAGGAGGAGGAGCCTGTCCCAAGGCTTAGGGCCTTCCGGCAGGAGGACCCAGTGAAGGAGGCTGAGAAGGAACAGCCACTGAGGTTGCAGGAGAAAGACCCAGGAGAGGTAATAACTGGGGTGTAGAAGGAAGAAGAGAAATGTCAAGATGAATGAAGGGGGCCCGACTGATAGTATTAGAAATGAAAGGCAAAATCATGATGGACTTAGGAGACTAGGGGGACTTTCTAGGAAGCTGATCTATTTGTTTTAGGCATACTTAACACAGTCCAATTAGCAAAGGTAGAGTTAAAATTCTTAAAAAAAAAAAAAAAAAAAAGATCTTCATTCCTGTTAGAGAAAAATAAAATTTTTTTTATTATCAGCAAGTCAAAAGTAGATTTCCAATATGCAATATAGTCACTAAATCTCCAGGACAAAGTCTGCACAGAAAGAAAACTCACTTCAAACGTATCCTTCAGGAATGTCAGATTGCCCAGAAAACCTTCAATGTGTGCTGACTAGAGGTCAGAGGCAATCTAACATCCCCAGGGGTGGTAAACAATAACGAAGATTGAAAAATGGCTAAACGCTGCCCAAATGTGCTATAGAAGGTACTTGAGGCTGTTCTATGACCCAGCTCCTCAGAGTTTACCTCCTCTCTCCGCAGCTTCCTCGTGTTCTGGGTGGGCAGAACTTCTTGCGAGAAGTTGGCTGACCTCTGGCCAGAAACCAAAGCCCCGACCCAGGACCAATTCAAGAGGCCTTTCCTGTCAGTTTCCATTAATCCATCCAATATTGCACACATGTCAAATGCTGCATTAGAGGGCATCTAGACCAGCACCGCCCAACATAGCATTAGGTATCACGCTGAAGTACCCAGCAAGCTATACCTGTAAGTCACGTGTAATTTCCCTTTTCTAGTAGCCACAGGAAAAAGTAAAAGAAATAGGTAAAATTAATTTCAACTTAATTAAGTTTAATTCCCACAGAGACCCACTATATGCCAAATATTGTAATTTCGACATAAGCAAACGTTGGACATTCACATTCTCTACTTTGCACTGAGCCTTTCACAGCAGCAGTGCAGGGGATGGATGCTGGACCAGGTCAGCCGTGGCTGCCTCCGCAGAGACCGGGCTCCGGGCGTGGGCTGGGGGGCAGGTGGCTGCCAGGCTGAGCAACTTCTTCTCGCAAGCTCGCCAGCCGGGTCCAAGGGCCACTGGCTCCCCGGGGGGGACAGACGACTGGCCTGCGCCTTGCTCTGAGCTGGGGAGACACTGCCTTGGCTGCAGGTGATACTTGGGAGAAGGGCTGCTCAATGAACTAGGGATGAAGCCGTAAGGAGGACACATCTGTGTCATCTCATTGTGGTGCTGGCGTTCGGAGGCGGAGGGCCCGTTGTCCCCCTGCAGGAAGTGGCCTGGCTGCACTGCTCACCTTGGCTCGAGGGCTCTGAGGGCTCCAGGTGTATTAGAGCCCGCGGTGGCACACACCGCCCTGCCTGAGCCCTCCGGCTGGGGTGCAAGGCTGTGCCTGGTGAGATAGAGCCAGCGATGCTCGTGAGAATGCCTCGGACTGAGGAGGAAACAAGCTTCCTGCTGCACAAACGTTGCCATGTTCTTCCTACTTTCCTTCCCTCCTTCCAAGCTAATTCCCACCTAATTTACAAGGTCAGGTACTTGACCTTGTCAGCGGTGGTCATTCCTGGGAGAAAAGGGATGCGGGAGAGTGAAATGGCAGAGTTCCTCCCCAGTGCTGCGCTCTTCACATTCTGCACCCAGCCGGCACCTCTGGCTGGGAAGCCCCTCCTACCTGCTCAGTGTCCACGGGAACCTCTGCCACGTGGCCAGAGAGTGAACAGGTGTGAGTGGGCAGCCCAGCTGCACCCAGCCAGGGAGAGGCCCGTCCTGTGGGCATGCACCCTTTCCTCTGCAGGTCTCTGTACTTTTCTCCTAGAAAATAGAGCAAATGCCCCTGGTCCGTCCCTCCCTGGGGGCCTGGTCCTTTTCCGTAACTGCTCATGCAGTGGAAGACCTTTGATCCTTTCAGACTTGTTGGCTGGTTTACTCAGCCTTCACCCTGTTCTCATCAGTAAAAACGACGTGAAGTTGTTTTAAACTGTGAAGTACCTAAATAGGTGAGGTTACCTTCGGGCAGTCTTGGTATCCACAGCTTAACATTTTCTCTCAGGGTTGGCTTGTTTTCCAGTTTTAAGCCCACTTAAAACTGTAGAGTTGGTTATGTTGCTAAGGGATGGCCCTGGATGTGGAGTTGGTCATGTTGCTAAGGGATGGCCCCGGATGGCACCGGTGTGGCTGAGCAGGGAGCCTGCCTGTCTCCCAGCACCCATGCGGCAGGCCTGCTTTGTTGTTGTCTACTTACTGGGTGTCTGAGAAAAGCTAGAACTTTGGGGATTCTTAAGAGTGCCGTCACATACTAGTGTACTGTGCTATCTCTGGATTTGTGCAGAAAGCATGGGAGGGTCAAACCAGCAACCAGACAAACACACTTGTCCACTTCCAACCCAAAGCAAAAGGACCGTGAGGTCTCGAATATAAAATACTGGGAGTCTTGGGGCACTTGTCATGGGCTGGTACCATGGGTGTAAATGTCCTAATGGGATTGTTTGGGTCCTTCTGATAATGATTTTGGATGGGGTCCCAGATCCAAATTCCATTAGATACACATTATGGCAAATTGGGCTGTAGGGAGGATCCAGTGGGGGTGATTGACAAATTCGTGCAAAGCGATGGACTTGTTAGATAGGGGGAGGAGGGGGAGGGTGAAGTCCCAAGAGTGAGCCTTGGGCCAGTTCTATGGTTCTACATTATTAACTCAGACCTTAGCTCCAGAAGGGATTCCTGTCTCCCTCTCCCACGGTTCCGATTCTGACATATAAACAAGACCTTGGAAAGTTTAAACAGGTGAGATACCTTCAGGCAGAGTTTGCTTTACTGATATTGTTTGGATGCGTTCTGTTCCTTGTGAACAGCTGGGTATTGACCTGATTCGCTGCAAGTTAGAAAAGTTAAGAATCATCCCTCATCCGTCTCCTGAGTGATGGGAACCGTTTGTGGTTTCTACAAAGTAAATTAGCCTTGCCTGGATCAGAGTGCTCTACTCTTTGGGTTCTGCCTTCAAGCAACTTCATACTTAACCCAAGGACAATTTAAGTCATTCATTCACTCAAAATTAATTTATTGAGTACGTTAGACACTATGGGAATAAAAAGATATAAAAGTATAAGACCATTATGGAAGTCTACCAGGGTTCTGTTGAAAATATCACATGTGCCCAAAGATCTATAATGGAAAACGAAAATATACAGGCAAGCTAATGAAAAGTCATTCAAAAGGGACATTGGGCAGAATGTAGAAAAATTAGATGTCAGATTGAATTTTCTCCTTTGCTGTCACCTCCATAGTCTCACTCACTAGGGCCTGAGGTGGGATAAGGCAAGATGGAATTGCATGCCAGTTTCTCAGAGAAGGACTCGTTTTAATTGAAGGATTTTTTCCCTTGTTTTTGTTCTTGGTACACATCATTATGGATTCCATTTTACCTACCCTCTTTCTAGTTACTTTCCCCTCACATTCTTCTCCATCTCTTTCATTGAGTGGGAGAAGGAGAGGGAAGGTGGGGGAGGGAGAAAGCTTTGAGGGGGAGCTGAGGCTGGAGATCAAAACCCCAGGCCCCACCCAGGGCCCAGCTGGGGCTGGTGTTGGGTGGGGAATAGAACATCAGGTCGGCTCTGGGCTGCCTCAGCAGGAACTCTGGACCAGGGGTCCTGCAGACAGGCGGGGAAGGTGTGGGTGGGGAGGGGGCAGGTCTGGAGCTGTTCTGAGGGAATGGAGGCTGAAATTCAGAGGGAAAGAGCTGAGAGAGAACAAAGGTAGACTTGGCAAGGGGTCGGAGGGACCTCTGCTCTCGCTTGTTGCTGGTGCTTGCTTATCCTGCTTTCTCCACTTCCCCCTTCTTCTGTGCAGAGAAGAAACTACACTCTTCCTGCTGGTTCTTTACTCCCACCCTGTTACCATTCTCAGACATTTCTGGCACCAGATGTGTGGTCCTCCTTCTGCATCTTCCTTCATGATGCAGTTCTCTGCAACACCAGCTCCATGCCTGACCGTTCAACCCAATTCAGACCCTAACTGGAGTGAGCAGAGACCCCACAGGTTAAGGGCTCAATCCCATGGGACTGCCCCGCCCCCCACCAACTTTAGATGCCAGTTGTAAGTAGTTGGTTCCTAGGTTAACTACAACTTCTGCCTGACTCAGCTACAAATCAGAGGTTCCCACAAGCCTCCCCTTGGATTCAATTATTTGCTGGAATAGCTCACAGAACCCAAGGAAACACTTGCTTTGCTAGTTTATGATGTGATAAAGAATATGGTGAAGGGCACAGATGAAGGGGTACACATGGGCTGAGTGCAGGAGGCTCACCCTCTAGGCATGGAGATAGCATCACCAACCTGGAAGCTATTGGAATCCCGGACTTCTGGGATCTTTACGGGGATGTCATCACATAGACTTGATTGATCATTAGCTTAATTTTCCCTCCTGGAGAATGGGGTGGGGCTGAAAGTTCCAAGCTTCTAATCCTGGCTTGATCTTTCTGGTGACCAACCCCCATTCAAGAACCATCTGGGAGTCACCTCGTTGGAACTAACGATGTTATCACCCAGGAAATTCCAAGGAAGTCAGGAACCAGAGTGATGACCAAATATTAGAACAAAAGATGCTCTTAGTGCTCTTATCATTTAGGAAATCGAAAGAGTTTTAGGAACTGGGGATAGAAACCAAAATATACATTATTTATTATTTTGCTAGGGCTGATTGCCTCTTCTTCCAAGACACCTTTTCTGACCCCAAAGGCTCCCGCCACCATGGTGCTCGCCATGTGCTATGTAGTCACCCCTTCCCCATGGGCACCACCCAGGAACCGGCCAGCCGCGCGAGGGAAGGGGTCTCGTCCATCGTGTTCACCATGCTATTCCAAGTACAACGCTGGGCTTGGCGTGTGTGCATGAATAGCTGATGAGAGAATGGCAAATCAGCGTCAGGCCCTGATGTATGTTGCTGGAAAGGGAAATGGATCAGCCCTTTTCCCAGAGAACATAAATTCCTGTCGTAAAGCTGCTGCCCTGTAACCCTTCATCTATCACCAGGGAAGGCCAGGCAGCTATTTCCCATCCGCTCCTATTTCTTCGCTGACCTGGAGGAGCTGGTACTGCGCAGGCCGCCTGCACCTGGCCCTGTGAAATGCACTCAGCCCGATGGCTCCTTCCCAGTTGCCACCTGGGGCTTTCGTATTGTTGACAGAACATTCTTTAGACATTGGTCAGACTCCCGGCATCAGGCAGCCCTGCTCCAGCACAGGACTTCCTGTTACCGGGTCCTGCTGACTTCTCACTAATATGTGAAAAATGAAAAGCACACCCAGAGTGGCTCATACTCCCCTTTCCAGTGACCTCAAACCGGAGATCTGGGCAAGTGTGACCCCCAATTCAGGAAAAGGCTGTGCTGGTGTCTCCCACAGAAATGAAGGCACTGCCTGGGCTGGTGCTGGGGATACTATTAAATCCATTAGGTTGGGTGGTTTGTGCCACCAGCCCTCTGTTCTTTGGGGAATTTGAATGCTTGAGTGCTTTAAAGTAGAAATGAAATGTCCCATGATTCGTGCCCTGTCTTTCTGGAGAGTCGCCTTGTATAAGCTCCAACAACCTCTGCAGTTACTTGAAGGTTAAAACTATTGTTTCCCCAAAAGGGGAAAACCATTTCACTTTCCTATTCATTGCTTTTCTCCTTCAACACTTGAAAAGAGAAGTGAACTACCCCCACCCCCACCCCCCTTCCCATTCTTAGCAAGAGAATCTCTTTCCAACTTTCATTTGCTTGGCAATGGAGCACTAAATAACAAGCAGAGGGTAACTCTTCAGCTCATCCTTCAAGGAGACTTTGGGTTTTGTTAAACGTTTCCCTCCTTTTGTTTGTTGTTATTGGTTACTAGGCTAGTAAATTCGGGATTGGAGCAGCTCGGGACTCAGGCTAGCCACATGCTGAGCTCATTGTGCAAAGGTCAGTCTCTGAATCCAAGGCATAGCTCCACCTGGCTCTCAGCGCAGAGAGGTTTGTGAGAAAGCGTGGGGTCCGTTTCCTTAACTGGCCCCTGCAGCTCTGAGATGGCATGCAGGAGACAGCATCTGGTCCCCTTGAGCTTGCTGGGTGAGATTATTCAAACCCTGAGTGCTTGCAGAGTGTCTGAGAGACTGCAGTTCTGGTGAGGCCCAAGCAGTGGGTATTCTGGTCCTGAGCGTACTCTCAGAACACTGAAGGGTTTGGGGTACCTGTTTGATCTGTGGCTTGCCAGCAGGACCAAGGATAATGGCCATGATCTTTAAACTACTGCCGCTGTTCTGTAGATGGAGGTGGGGTATCCAGGATGGCGCCAAACGTTCTGAGGCCCAAAGCTAGTGGAAGAGAAGCTCCAGCTCCCCCCACCACCCACAGGGAAATGTCTTGGGGTTTCTGTGAAGGGAGCTCCTTCTAAGATTCTTGATTTGCATTAATTCTCTGAAGTTCATGCACTTTCCAAAGTAGTTTCTCTCCAAAGGATGCTGCTTTCTGATAGGGAATTTTAATACGGATGCCTGTCATTTGCCTTCCCCATCTTTCCTGAGAAGACGTATTGTAGAAAAGCCATTAGGAAGCAGTTCACATAATCATTCCTTTATCCTTGAAACATCTCCAGAAGGTAGGGGAAGGGGCTGAGAATATATGCCTCCTCCACCCTTGACCCATTATAGAATCAGAGAAATGGAAATCCTGTGTGTCCAGTGATGACCGGTGGTGTCCTTCCTGAGAGTTGCCCCCTCCATTGGACCTTATCTGTCCTCTCAAGAGAACCTTTGCTTCCAAGAACCTAACGTGACTTTCCTTGGTTTCAATCATTCTCACAGATGTCGTTTCTATTCATATCACAAAAAGCTCCCTGCACCCCCACTTAAGTCTGGTTTTCAGTGAAACATGTAATGTAGGAAATTTGTCCTTTGAAAAAAGTATAATACAATAAATTTGCTGCAGAAATACTCATTCCAGTTTCCCCAGACTCCTCCTTTCCCAGAGGCTACCACACTTTCTTTAATGTCCTTCCAGGAGTGTTCTCTTTATAAGCTTATAAGCATCTGTAGGGGTGTGCACATACACAGTTTACATTTCAAAGATTGCTTTTCCCACAGAGAAAGAGAAAAAGCCTTCAGAAATATATTGAATACATTTTTATATTGAATAAATTTTTAATGCTGGCTTGGCATGGACACTGCTAAAAAGTCTATTACTCATTCTCAATGGGAAAACGGTTATTTCTATTTTCATGTATTCTCTACCTGAATATGTCCTATGAGTCATACTTATATATCTTTCTGTTTTTACACAAATGTTAGCATATTGTAGAGCTTATGTCTTTTAAAACTTTGATGGTTCTTGGATTTATATCAGTACATAAGAAGAAAACTATTTCATTCTTATTTAGCTGTTACATGCCATTTTTAAAAACTAGTTTCTAATTGTTGGACCGTTTAGGGTTTCTAGTATCTTGCTATGATAAATATCCCTGTATGAATTGTCAACATGTGCTTAAGTACAGTTATGGATAAATTCGTAGAAGTGGAATTGCTGGGTCAAAAAGTGTGCACATTTAAAAAAAAAAAAAAAAGTGTGCACATTTTAAAAGTTGATGCATATCAACATATTTTGTTTCTCAATGAAGTTGTAACACATTGAACTTCACCAATTATGTGAGTGTTTCTTGTTCTAGTTTACAGTGCATTTAAAATGAGATTAGTAGTCTTTCCTGGTTTGGAAGGCCATTTGTATTTCTTTCTGCATGGGCTGCCTTTTTATGATCTTTGCCCACTTTTCTATTGAAGTGCTGATTATTTTCCTATTGATTCATAAAAGTCTTTCATATATTGAAGAAATGGATCAATGGTTCATTCCCACTAAAGTCCCCTCATTTTAACTTCTAACAATTAATTACTGCTGCTATATAATAAACAAACTTCCTCATGTTCTCTCCCACCCTATCTCTGCTATGTATATTGACTTGACCTTGTTTATGTGAACAGGAAGTAAGAATGAGAGTCAGGCTTGTAAGAAAGTATACTTTTGCATATTCAGAGAGTATAGATTTTACAAGAAGTACATGAAGAAAATCTGAAACCAGACAGGCCCTTTTCCCGGCAACTACTTCAGTATCAAAAATTGTTCTTCCTCTCAGTTGAGTGATTGGACACTTGGTAGCCTTATAACTTACTCATTGGCTCTACATTAATGCCCATATTCAACAAACTTCTGAAGTTCATATTCATACCCCTCATTTTTTTATAACTCTCTCCTTCCAATTTACTTCTAAATAGTGATTATCACTTGGCATATAGTTATCTCCAGACTCTTAGCTCTTCATTAAGTCCTGGAGCAGGAAGATCCACACAGGAGATTATGGTGGGAAGGGTTTGCCTCAGGAGTCATTCCAGTCTCCTGTGGCCCAGAGCCCTTGGGCCACCCTTCCCTCTGATTGATTCAAAAGATGAGACCCCCAGTGAAGGTTGAGAACCCACCTTTCTAAGTCATGTAATAACCAATTTAACTTCAGCTAACATGGTGATGATTTGTGGTAAGCAGCAGAAATTTTTCTGTAATTATGTGTGAATTGATGTGTGATTTCCTAATGAGCTTAAGTGAAGAAATCATCTTTGTGTGTGTGTGTGATAAATGCTTTATAGCTTAAAATGCCAGCAACACATATCTAATAAATTCAATCAAACCACCCTCATTTATATAACACTTGCAATTATTATTTAACATGCTGGTTTTCTTTGCTGCTTTACTGCTTTGGGTAATTGCAGAGTCTAAAAGTTCCCTTTTCATAAACAAGGCCACAGAAACTCATTATGTTGGAGTTTTCCTTAATGCGGTCATAAATGAGTTCATTTTAAAATGCATTGCATGCTGTGCAGGCCAAGACCCCCTTATTGGAAAATGTTGTAGCCATTGAATGAGTGTGCTAAATCCGGGACATTTGTCCCTGGAATTAGCTAGGCTACCCACTGATGCTGCAGCTTGGACATTGACTACCAATGTCAACAAACTGGGGAAAGAATTTGATGATCAAAATGTAGTTCTTCTTCACTGAAGAAATAATAAGGCCCAACGAGGTAAGTGATGTGATCAATGGTAACAGGGCAACAATGAATCCAATGAGTCCAGCACAGAAGACAAAATCACATGTGGATAATGAAAGGAGTTTGTTTTGAATTTCTGGATTCAGATTCTGAATGTGCCACTTAGTAGCTGTGTGACCTTAGACAAACCACCCAGCCTCTCTAAGAATCAGTTCACTCATTTGTCAAAAGGGACTGTGCTTACTATTGGGAGAAGTAAGTGAGGGGGCACAGGTAAATGCTCTGGGCACACTGCCTGGTTTATAACAAATGTACAGTGAGTTGTGGCTGGTCAAATAATTATTGGTGGCCTTGAACACTGATAAATATCAGAAGGTGCAAAACTGACCCCCACCTCCACCCCAAACATTTTCCCTAGTCGCCAAGATGGTAGTTTGTTCCATTTGTGTCTTGTAAGGAGCTAGAAAGTTGCAGGAGTTATTAATGGCTTTGTTCCTAGGACCCAAGGTCATTTCCACATGGGTTGTACCGAGTGGGATGCTGAACCCAAAATGAATCCTGTTTCATTTGAGATGTGTTAGAATCTGGGGTTTGGTAACTGGAGGCCCAAATTGATTTTGAGACTCCTATTAAAAAGAGCAGCAACAGACCAAGGTTTACAGAATATATTAAAAATCTAGGCAGTGCTAGTCTCCCCGAGGCCCCTTCTAAGAGCCTGTGCCCGATCCACAGGCCCTGCTCGAGGGTGGTGACAGGAAGCATGCTTTCTGCCCTGGGCCTCCCCCACCCACCTCCGGAGCTGGCAGACCAGCAGAGGTCCTGGGCCTAGGGGCAGTCCTGAGGGTGCCACGACCGGAGGAAGCGAGGCTTGGCCAGTTGTATTGTGTTCTTTACTCAGTGACTGAAACTAAAACACAGTAAGGGAGCTACAAAGGCCTGATCCTCACTCAAGGAAAGTTAAACCTGCACAGGAAGGAAGAGAAGGGAGAGGAAGGTGTAGGCAGTGGGGAGGAGAGCCTCTGCGCAGAGGAAGCAGGGCCAGTCTGGTCAATGCTGGGTGCAGCCCTGGTTCCAGAAGCTCTTCTAGCCCCAGGCACAGTCTTGACCCATTTCAACTGACCCCCTAGTCCTTGTGGCAACTTGAGGCATTCGCAAAGGACCACCTCGGGCCCAGCGTGCGCTGCTGGCAGAGGTTGGAATACACAGGTAAAATAAAAGTCAGGATTGATAAGTAGCAGCAATAATACAGAGTATTGTTAATTATTCTACAAGCAATCTTGTTATCCTTTTTTTTTTTAGATAACAGTGCAGACCTTGTAAATTGTAATAGAATGTTTGGTTTCTGAATGTCAATGAATAAAAAGATGTAAATTTTCAAGGTATTTAATTCTAATGAAATTCAAAACACCAGAACTTCATTCAAATAGAGAAATCTATTATCTTTTTAGACAATTGGCTTGTTCATTGCTTCTTCCAAGGACATTAAATAAAACACGTCTGAATGTTCCTTTGTTGGACTATGCCTAGATTTCACAGTGGCTAACATTTTTCCTAACACAGAAACCATTTTCCATTCTTTTTCCTGTATCTACTGCTGCCACCATAGTTCCACTTGGTCTTTCACCCGTACTGTTGTAGGATCCCCCTCGGTGGCCTCATTATGCTGTGCGCACAGCAAGTGCTTTCAGGGATGCTTCTGCTTCACTTAAACTAGCGAGGACTCCTCAAAGCCGTTTCCTCACACATGGAAACAAAAATTTAAAAAGTATGGAAAATCCAAAATCGTTAAAAAAGTAGGGACCAACACAATGAACTCTATGGACATCCATAGCACAGATTCAGGAACGATCAACTCAGGACCAATCTTGTTTTATCTCTAGATTCACATATTACCCCATCTCCTCTCCTCTCATGCTGATCTTGAAGCTAATCTAAGATTTCATATTATTTCCTTCATAAATATTGCTGTGCATAGTTCTAAAAGTTTCAATGTAATCAAAATACCATCATTACAACTAAATTAAAATAATTATTAGTCAATATTGTCAACTATCCAGTGTTCAAATTTTCCTAATTACCTTTTTTTTTTTTTTTTTTTTTTAAGATTTTATTCACTATTTTTAGAGAGAAGGGCAGGGAGGGAAGAAGAAAGGGAGAGAGACATCAATGTTTGGTTGCCTTTCACCTGCCTCCAGCTAAGGACCTGGCTGGAGACCTGGCTTGCAGCCTGGTTCTGTGTCCTGACTGGGAATCAAACCAGTGGCCAGTGCCTATCCACTGGGTCACCAGCCAGGGCTACCAAATTTTCCTAATTATCTTAAAAATGTATTTTCTAGTGTTTTTTTAAAAATATGAATCAGCTATCAAATAAGCTTCACACTTTATAATGGGTGATATCTCTTAAGTCTCTTTTTAACTCATAGGCTTCTCTTCCACTTCCTCCTCTTTTTCTTCCCCTCCATGCTCCCTTTCATTCCCCCTCTCTTTTCTTGTGATTTATTTCTTAAAGAAACAGGGTCTCTGTCCTGTAGTTTTCCACAGTCTGGATTTTGCTGACCACATTTTTATGTTGTTACTTAACCTTTATCTACTCCGTTTTCCTTAAATTGGTTTTTAGATGTACACTAGAGTTGTGTTCAGATTCAGGTTCACCTATTTGGTGAGGTTGTGACCTTCCATCAAATGGCATAACAATCTTTTTGTCTCCCTTTTTGCAATGTCAGCTGTCACTGACTATCATTATTAGATCTATTATACCATCAGGAATTGCAAAATGGTGATGTCCTAATTCTATCATCCCTCCTTCCTATATTAATAGGACTACTAACTTCTCATCACCTATTGGGTTACTCTAAGCTACAGTTCATACAGGAAAGGCAAGATAAATGTTTGATTCAAAGTTATTTGTTTGTTCCCTAGTATCCATGACAGGGGACCCTTGAGTTTCTCTGTTAAATGTTATTCTGAACTCATGGATTTAAATGTATTTGAGATGTTTCAATCCATTGCAGTTATTATTCTTATTGATGCTTACAATGTTATACCTTTGGCTCCTGGGAACTTCTTCAAGTTGTCTCCAGGGTGTGTTGACCTGGCTCCTATGGTCCTTGATATTTCTCTTGCTGTTTATGTAATAAGATACTCCACTCATCTTGCACATTTTTTACCTTAGACTTGGAGTCAGCTTTTTCTCCAAGAGAAATCAGCATTTTCTCCTAGTTCCTTTGAGTGGAAATGCATTTAAAGACTATAATTTGAGCACGAGGGATGTTCCTTGGTACAGGCTTGGTTTTCATTTCTGGGCTTTTTCAGGGTGTGTATTTTTTTTAATGAGAAACTATATTTTAAGTTCATACTGACACTTCCAATTAAAGTTCAAGACTAGGGTTTTTATATATTTAATTGATCTTATCTTTTTATCTGCGAATACATTGCAAACTTTCCTTTCAATATGAAATTTACTTTCTTTTTATTTTTCTTAAGGTACCTTTTGCCATACAAAAGTGTTTTCATCTTAAATTGTTAAACAGTCAGATTTATCAGTCTTTTCCATATTGTACCTGCAGTTTGAGTCATAGTTAGGAAAGTTTGCCTTACTCCCATATGATAGGAGAATCCATTCATACTTTTCTCCTAATAGTGTATGATTTCTCCTAAAGGTGTATGATTTCCTTTTTATTTACATTTAAAATTCTGATCCATTTGAATTTATGTTATTGGATCTGGATGAAGAAAAATATAATTTTATTTTTTTCCACATGGCTTTTTATTTAACCTATTCTTTCCCTTTAGTATGAGATTATACTTTTATTGTACATTAAACTTCCACACATGGTTGGGTCTGTTTCCCTACCATTGACCTTTCTGTGTATTCATGTGCCAATACCACATTGTTTGAATTACGGAAGCTCTACAGTATGCTGTTGGTTTTCTGGGGTTTCCAGGCTATTCTTACTAAAACAAAACTTTTGAGTGAGCACCTACTTCTTTCTCCTCTATCTGAGTCCTACACTTGCTTTCTAGAGTGGCACCTCACTGATTTGGTAAATGGGATTGTGGGAAGGCATGGATGGGCCCCTTAATATAGGAATTGGCAAACCGTGGCCTAGAGGCCAGATTTATTTGTAAGTCAAATTTTGTTGAAATATTCTTGTATTGCCTATGGCTGCTTTCATGCTACATTGGGAGAGTTGGTTGTTGTGATAAAGATTGTACGAGTGGCAAAGCCTAAAATATTAAAATGCTATTTCTGGCCCTTTGTAGAAAAGTTTGCTGACCCTTTCCTTCAGATAACACATTGGCATCCTACCAGGTCTTCTAGAGGTAGTGCTAAGTCCCAAACAGGACTTTGTACATAATGTGCTGTACAAAATAAAAATTCAGATCCCTTGTTCAAAAAGCAGGGGAAAAGTGCTGTTAAAGAAACTAAAATATAAAGCATTTTCATTCTGCAGTTTCTCTCTTGATTTGTCATGATTTTAAATATGCTACTTAATGTTATCGGGAGTAAAGAAAAATTAAAATTCAAATTATCAGCACGAGTTTTACCTTTTATTTTTACGTTGTGCAATCTCTCTTTTAAATGGAAATAGAAGAGAGTTTAATCTGTATGCAGAATCACTAAAACTGCACAATATATATTTCCTGGCCAGTTCCTGGAGGAGATAAACACAATTAGCCTCAGAAAGGTTGGAAGGAGGAACAGAAGGTCCTTCAGGCATAGAGTGTGCCCAGGGGACCAAGTACAGACCCTCGAAACAGGCCCAGGAACACTCCGGTATACATGGGACTTGATGCCTGTCTAGTTCCCCTGCTGAGTCAATTTGGAAAAGTTGCCCAGAGCTACCACCCTTCTGGGGTGTTGGGCAGCAGTGGTCCCTGGAGAGAGGTGGGGATTGGGTGCTGAGAACCTGTCCCTGGGAGGTGAGAGAGGCCATGCAAGAGGCCAGACTGTGTAGCAGCTGAGACTCCAAGCCCCCAGTACATGCTCCAATGTCCCATTCGAATTTACCTACACAACACAAATTCAAAGATTAAATGATGACGAATATCAAGACACAACCACAGAGTATTAAATCCCCAGTTCAGGGCCCTGTGCAACTTCCCTGTTTTCACGGTTGTGACGCTGGCCCTCGTGTCCTGTGATGAACGGGATGCCAGGATCACCTGCCCCACACTGCCGCTCGAAGGGGATGGGGGGGGTACAGATATTTCCAGGAGCCCTGCAGATGTGCGCTCCCTCCTAACGACACCTTGAGGGGATTGTTTCTTTGCTTAAATTCTACAATTGTTCTGTCTTTCGAAAAAATAGGCATTTTTTATTGTGGTAGACATAATGTAAAATTTTACATCGTAAAGTAACCATATTTAGGTATACAATGCAGTGACATTTAGTGCTTTCACACGGTGCCACCAACATCACCATCCATCTCCATAACTTACTCATCATGTGTAACTGAGACTCTGTGCCCAGTAGATGCTAGTTCCTCTGCCCCAGCCCCTGGTAACCAGTGGTTTGTTTTCCGTCTCTCTGAATTTGATTTTAGGTCCCTCATGTAAGTGGAATCATATGGTCCCACAACATCCATGTTGTAGCATGTGTCAGAACTCCTTTCCCTTTTAAGGCTGAATAATATTCCATTGTATGCAGGTACCGTATTTTGTTTACTCACTCATCCACTGATGGACACTTGGGTTACTTTGCCATTTTAGACATTGTGAATCATGTTGCTGTGAATGTGGATGTGCAGTTTATTGTCTTTTAAAGCTTGGTTCCTTTCTCACTGAATGAACCTTTACACAGGATTACAGTGATGCTGCAGCCCTTCTGTAGGGACCAGGGCAGATGCAGTGCTCCCCTGAGGATTTGGTTTCTAGTCTGCATAGATTGGCAGTAATAGAAATGTTTCCGGAAGAGAAACTGTGAAAGCATTATTTGTGTTTCTGCAAAACAACTTGGGTTTATTTTCTTCCATTCATGGCTTTGTTTTCACCTATGCAAATGTGATTCCTCTTTCAGTGCTAGAGAAGGGCCTTAAATATTATAATTACTTCACCAATCATCTACTTGGCTACTGCAAATCATCTTCTTAGAGAGGTTGACTGCAGTAGTTTGAGCTCTATACAGAGTCCACATAATGACAAAGCTTCTTTTCTTAACATGCTAATTATTCTCCAGAGAGAGCATTGTTTTAAAAGGGGGGTGTAATTGGATATTAAATCTGCAATTGAAAGATTAAATTATGAAATAAACAAACATATCCGTCTAATAGATCTTGGGAAAAAGCAGACATCCCACTCTAGTTTTTGTTAAGTGCAAATGCATTCAGATGTATACCCTGTCCATTTTGCTGTGTTTCATAGCTCTCAACCTGAATTCTTTCCTGGGCCCATTCCAAAGGAAACCATCTCAGGAGGCCGAGTAAGCTCAGGAATCTCTGAGTGCTGGCCCCAAAATACCCTTTTGCTTAAAGACTTTACCCGTATAAATGAAATTCAAGAAATGTTGAGAAACCATTTTGAAATGAACATTACTGAAGCAATTCCAAGGGGTATAATTTGGGATGCATCAAAGGTGGCGGTTAGAGACTACGTTGCTTCACTGTAAGTTTAAAGGAAATCAAAGATCAAAACAGGTACATCTTCGAGAAGGAAATTACGAAATGAGAAGTACATCAGCTATACAAATATCGCAAATGATTTTCCAGAAAATTATTTCAAGGCAAAGTAATACATTTTCAAAGGAAAGAATGTGAACCACTCCCACTCCCCCAAGTTTATAAAGCAGGCTTCCTGGGAATAGAAAATAAAGATGAGTAGCTCTTCAACTTTACATTTTAAAAAGGTACAAGAAGGTGAGGATTTTTTTTCTCTTCCCCTCAAAGAAGCACCCACCAGGGAGAATGGTGATACAACCACAATATGAATCCCCTTAAAACGCAGATGCTGAGGGCTGGGGGAAGTGAAAGGAATAGGCATTACCCACCACGTTTCAGCAGCGGCTCCAGCCTGAGTACAGAAACATCTGCAGTTCAGGTCCGGCTGCTTCTCCCGCTAAGGTGAGGGCTAGACAGGATGCAGGTAATGGCCTGTCCTTTTTGCTGCCCTCCCCTCATATAAAATCCTTGAAACTGTGATAGTAGATGGGTAACTTCAGGGAGACATTCGAATATGTTGTTTAGAGAGAAATACTATCTTTCTTTCTCTGAAAAAAAAGTACACATTAGCAGTGTATTTATTTTAAACCATTGAATATAGTTCCCTAAACTTGTAATGGGAATACTTACGCCTTGAAAAGTGGCCTGGTGGCATATTTTTTAAAAAATAGGCTATCAATTATTATAGTAAAATGACAAAAGGGGTAGTGATTTGAACTCCTTGAATTATGTGTAACACCCTGATCTTAAGTCCAAGAAATATTACCCTTCACTGAAAGTTTATCACATAGCTGTTTTTACCCCTAAATCAGGTTAATTTTTAACACATTACTTTTCCATGTTTTATAACTTGGTAATGAGATTTTCCTAAAGGCTTTATTCTAGGAGTAGTAAATTCACTGAAATATATTTTTTGTTGATGAATCCGTTAGCCTCATCTAATGAATTTTTTTTGCCAGCTTTTTATTTATTGCATACTTATTAAGTGACAATAAACCATTTTAAAAGTATAGAGCAACCAGGTCTGGACACCGTTCAAAGTATAAAAAATATGTCCTTATGTTTTTAGTTTTTAGGTGTGATAATGGAGCCATAGTTGTGCTTTAAAAAAAAAGAAAAGAAAAGAAAAAGAATCTTAGAGATGTCTTGAAATATTTCCTGATAAAATGATACGCTGTTTCAGGGTTGCTGGAAAAAGACGCAGAACGTGGGCAAGTGGGAGGGGCCTTCGTGAAACACCACCAGCAGGCGTTGGCACGTTGAAGCTAGTCCTGGGTGGTGGGAGTTTAGTATGTAAGGGGCTACTTTTAGATGTTTTGATTTTTCCATAACAAAATGTTTTTGTTTTTGTTTTTAAAGCTGTCTACATTCTTTACTTTTAAGAATCCTCCACTCTTTTCCTGAAGTAGCAGAACGAGTATGAAGGAGTTCTCTCTCTTCAAGAGAGGGGGTGCATGGAGTCCTGTGTGGTAGTTTGCCCTTGAGCGTTTCCGTTCCAGACACACCACTACTGACTGGGGACAGTGGCCGGGACATGACAACCTGCTCAGGGCAGTCAGAGCTAGGAGCCAGGGCTCCACCCGGACAAAGGTAGGGAGGCTCGGGTTCCTTGCCATGAGGCTTGTAGAGGCCAAATGTTTACCATGGAGTTTGGCTTAAGACAACACCCTTTCCCCCTTTCTTTTCCTTCTTTCTCCTCTATCTTTTGGGATGCATGTGTAGTGCTCTTATCTCCCCACGAAGTGCCAATCTATTAAGGAAGAAGAAGAATGGTAAGGAAAGCCACTGACTAAGTGCTTATTTATTACTGTTTAGACATAGCGCTAAGACACTTTACATACGGTATTTCATGTAATCCTGTGAGGCAAGGTAATTTTTTAAAATCCCATTATACAAAACAGGAAATTGAGATTGGAGCAGTTAATTAATAGCTTATACCTTTTGTTGCAAATTAGTAGCAAACCAAGCCCAACTAGTTTCAAACTACAAAATGAATTTATTGACTAAGGCTGGGGTCCTCAACCCCAGCCTGTGGCCTGTTAGGAACTTGGCTGAGAGGAAAGCTTCCCACCTGAGCTCAACCTCCTGTCCTTCCTGATCAGTGGAAAAACTGGTCCCTGCTGCCAAAAAGTTTGGGGACCACTGGGCTAAGGTAACTGAGTAAATCTTAAGATGCAGCAGATTCCAGGGACATGCCACATGGTTTTAGTTCTTGTGCCTCTGTGATTCTCCAAATTCTGTTTTCTTCTCTGCACTGGCTTCATCCACAGACTGGCTTTCCTCATAACAACAAAAAGGCTGCTGCAGCCTCCAGCTTTATGTCTATGTAATATACCAATCAGGTCCAATAAAGACTCCTTTCTTCCCAACTGTGAGCCAAGTCCCACAGTTCACTTGGATTGGACTAACCAATTACTGTGGACAGAGAAGGCCAGATCATGAGTGGTTCAGGGCCATCCCTTAACCATGGCCGGTGGATGACATTATACCAACTGGTTTTGCCGATTAAGGTCCATCTATGGGGCTCTGATTAATCTAGCCCAAACCACAGGACTGCTACAAAGTTAAATAACTGTCATAAAACAGAGAATTATGCTTATAAGGATTTCCATAGAGAAATAGTTGTTTTAGATCTCCCAGGGTTACTGTGCTTGTCCGTTCATAGAGGGGAAGAACTAGGAGGAATGGAGCCATTCCTCTTCCACACCCCCTGATGTGACCCAGCTGGGTGGCTGAGCACAAGGGAAGTGTTGGTGGTCTTTTCTCATTTTGGAAAAAGCAGAAGGGAGGGTGGCGGTGGCAAGAAGAGAACATTTGCTTTCCATCTGGAAGATGTTGGGAGAGGCTCTGCTGGAGAGATGAGCAGTTACTGTTTTCAGTCATGTTTGCCGGCCCCCCGATAATCCGCTCTTCCCTTTCACATTTGCTGGAGGGGTGGAGGAAAGATTCGAAGCATCAGTAATCAATTCGACTGGTTGGACGATATTTGTCTGAACATGACACTAGGCCGTGAATGGACTAGGTGAGGCTCTAGGTTTTATTCGGGTTACATAACAAATTGAAGTGAGATACAATCTAGAACCAAAAAGAATAATATGGACAAGGCATGCCCTGGTTGCTTCGAAGCCGAGGACCCCTGGGGGAGGGAAAGGCCTGGTGGAGGAGGTAGAGCGTGATGTTGAAGAATGCAGAAGATTTGGTTGGTTAATCCGGCAAAGTTGAAAATCAGAAATACGTATGGAAGATGCTAGAGACTTAGTGGGCATGAAGCAGAGTCTGGGTGGGACGCAGTAAGTGGAATGGTAATAAGAATGAATAGACTCAGTATCTCCATAAAAACTAAAGAGAGGGAACCTTAGTCTTTGAGACACAATCAATCAGATTTGTCTCACCTCACAGGCCCTGAGGACAGGACTTTGACAGTGGCCTTGGACGGGTAGAGAAGGCGAGGACAAGCTCAAAGCTGCAGCACAGTCTAGGGTCAGAGGGTCGGGCCAGGGTATCTGGGTGGCTGGGGAGCAAGAGGAGAGGAGCCTGCAGTGGGGAGCTGGGCGAATGCAGCCGTGGATCAGTTGCAGCAGTCGGAAGCCGTGAACCGAGTGGACAACTAGCTACGTGGATGGCACTCGGTAATTTAGCTGAAGTCCGTACCACAGCACCATTGATGCCACTTGGAGACTTTAGGCACGCACAACACCAAGTCACACATTTGATAAGGACACAGACATTGAGGGGTGTGCACGCAGTGGCTTCATTAGACACGCACCCCGGAAGGAAGGCAGCGTGAATGGGGCTGGAGCGGAGGGAACGACCAAGACCTCCCCCAAACAGGAGTGAGGACTGGCAGAGATGGACGCCGGTGGCATGGCTTGAACTGGGGGCATGGCTGCCTCAAATCAACAGCCTGCACCTAGGTCCGAATTAAAGAGCGGAAGGTGACCTGAGCAAGCACGCCTTGCCTGGGGCAGGGCCAGGGAGCATCACTGTGGGCCCTGCCTCCTGTCTCCCTTACTGCCGTTGTTGCCACGAGAGGGGAACAGATGGCTTTTCCACCGGGAACTGGCGCAGCAACACACAGGGTGGGGGACCACAGGGGGTGGTGCCACAGGAAAAGTGCAGGACTGGCCTGGTTTTGCCACCTCCAGCTGTGGGACCCGGCCAACGCTAAAGGAGGGTAGAAACAAGGGGCCAGGCCAAAGGGGCCAGGCAGGATAAAACAAGGTGGAGGGCTGGCTTGGGCCCCCGCCGCTGCGAGCCATGCGTTCGCAACCCATGTTTTAGTGTTCCTCCTTTGGTTCACGCTGTCATGGATCTCTTGGGTGGCTGCCAACCTCCGTCTCTGGGCAGTAAAGGACTGCTTCTAGTTCCCTGAAATCGCTTACCCATCCTGATGGGCCACTGCAGTGCCAGTGTGAACTATGTATGCCTTTGCCTAAGAAAACAGATTTGGTGGCAGATTTCTTCTAAAGTTAAAATTTGTTATTTATGAGGTATTGGGAGAAAACCTGAGACTGAAAAGAGGGTGTGAAACAGAATCCTGTGGGAGCTGATCATGTTTGGTTTTCTGATCAGGAAGCTGGTTATACACAGATGTTCAGTTTGGGAAAAATTCATCAAGATGTACACTTATGTGCACTCTTCTCTATATTATATTTTAATACTTTTTTTTTCTATTTAAGTACAAGTACTTAAAGTGACAAATAACCGATCTTCGTGGGAATAGCTAGGGGTTAATTATCATGAATGGACTTGGATTAATACTAGCTAGGTAGAATCTCAGAGTCATAAAATGTCAAACTGGGAAGAGACCTTAGAAAAAATTTGGTCCGATGGCTGATTCCCAGCGGAGGAAGTGCAGGCCCAGAGGGGAGGCGCTCGCCCAGGCTCACACAGCCGGGCGAAGGTGCCCCCTCCCAGCCAGGGCGCGGAGATGGCACAGCTACAGAGGAGACAATGGTACAGTCAAAAAAAGCTAAGCATTTGGAGACAGATATTCTATTTACTCACATAATTCTCCGGTGGTTTCATCTAAATGAGGAATTATTAGACTTGCAAGTCACCTACCATTCCATAGCAACCTGTAACAATATTAATGGAAATCTACATCTCTCTAAAGGCTCTCTTGCAGGTTCTTACTTATTAAATCAAAAGATCAGCTTAAGGCTAGATGTATTTTTTACGAAGGAGGAAGGGGATAGTATACCAGCGATTGAAGTGTGCTGCCTATATGTAGGAGTACATATATGTTTTTACGTTTGGAAATATGGTAGTTTTCTTTCAGAGATGCAGAACAAGGTGGTAGCCCCTTCTGCTCCCACCGTCCTCCCCCTTGGTGGGGAACAAGATGCTCAGAGGCCTGGGCGGGAGAGCAGGGACCCTTGGAAGAGGGAGGCCGAGATGGGGGGCACAGATGCCTGGCAAGTCCTCCTCACCCCCCTGCTGCCTGTCAGCCTGGTCTCTGGCTCTGGGGCCAGCACCCAGATCCGATCCGAGAAGATCTGTGTGCACTTAATTATGTAGTTCTGATCAGTCTATGCAGAAGCACAAGCTTGCTGTGGCAGGCTTGCATTTTACTTAGGAATTTTTGCTCTCTGTTCTGCTTGGAAGAGGAGCATAGAATAAATACCGTGAGTTGTTTGGGCAGTGGGCTGGAAGCTCAGGCTCTGTAACTCAGGTTTTGCCAGTGTGGGAACTGTTGCGCTGGTCATTCCAAATGAGTACAATGGGATTGGGGAGGGGGCAAGAGGGAGAGATGGGGAGGGGAGGGAGAAGCAGATGGGAAGAGAAGAGAAAGAAAGTCCCACGAAGGGAAAAGACCTGAATCAAGGATTAAAATAAGGAGAGAAACTCATAACCTGTATTTGTTGTACCAGCGTGAACAGCATATGTGTAGAGGTTATTAGTTTCCACCACTGTAATCGCCTCCGGCAGGGTGTACAATAGGAAATACCAAAAGGGAGCCCCCCCCACCCCTGCCCCCTCCCGAGAGCCTCCTGGTAACTCAGCTGGTCAAGCAAGTGCAGATTAGGCAAACAATTCACCTTGTTCCTCTCCTGAAGGCCAGGCTGTCAGATGAGGTGGCCCAGGGAAAGCCTCCAAGTTCTTGTCGCTGTTGGGACTCAAAACTCTTTTAGAAGCGCAGGGGCCCCAGCCAGGTCCCCAAAGGTCACCATGCCCGTTGTGCTAGGAAACCCCCTCCTACCTGTCAGCTGGCAGAAGAGGGGCTTTGCTTCTGCTGTATCTCTTCACAGCTTTAACTCAGTCCAGCCTGGCCTCCCCGTCATTGTGGAATTTAGTTCATCAAACATGGTCATGTATCTTTGAATCTCTTCTCTCAGTCCCATGTAAACTTGTGACTGGGGCTGGGGCTCACAGGGTGCACCTCTGTCCCGCAGCATCAGACCCCCACGCGCGAATGAAAACTTCGTATTTCACTCTTCCGCCAGCAGGGCCAAACTAAACAATGGGCTACTAATGCAAACGCTGTCAGGGTTATTTTTGGGTTGTGACTCTAAAGGAAAGTGGTGGAATTGACATCCATAACTTATTAGTGAAACATCTGTTTCATTAATATTTGAAATATTTAAGTAAATATAAAAGTATCTACTGTTTGTATTTAACAAAGTGTTAATGTTTTACTATTCTGCTTAAGGTCTTTATATTTTTTGTTTTGTTTTGTTCCTTTAAAGACTTTATTCATTATTTTCAGAGACAAGGCCAGGGAGGGAGGAAGAAAGGGAGAGAAACATCAATGTATGGTTGCCTTTCACCTGCCTCCAGCTAAGGACCTGGCTGGAGACCTGGCTTGCAACCTGGTTATGTGCCCTGACTGGGGAATCAAACCAGTGACCTTTGGGTTTGCAGGCTGGTGCCAATACACTAAGCCACACAAGCCAGGAGGTCTTTACATTTTTTAAGCAATTTAAAAAATGTGATATTTCAAAGGAGAAGACACCACCTTTTGATAGAGAGTAACATGTATGTATGGAATGAGAGAGGCTACCATACCATGTCTCTCACCTCCTTTTTCATGTTCAGTATTTCTTTGTTTCCCTGTGTTGTATCTAAGTGAATTCTTCAGTTATTATCTTTTCACTCTAATTATCTCTGTGATTATATCCAATCAACATTTTATTGCATCTCCTGATTTTTTGTATTTTAATGACTTTTTTTTTTATTTCTGAGATCTCTAATTGCTTCTTTTCCCTATCCACCTATTCTTATTATAGCATTGCCTGTTTTTGTTTAATGATTTTGTACTCATTTTTATAAAATATTATTCTATGTTTCTGTTTGAACACCCAAAACATAACTATTTTGAACTATGAAAAAGATCAACCAATTTGAGGGATGTTTGAGTGTTCAGATTGATAGGACTTGCTGCTGTTTCAGGTACGAGGGTGCAGAAGTGTGAAGGAGAACTCTGGTTTTATGGCTTAGAGAGAGGGAACATGGAAGAACAGGTGTGCAGGAGAAAGTTTTGAGTTCTATTTGAAGTATGACATCCTGTGAAGGCAGTTGGACAGACATGATCGTGAATGTTAATTCTGAATGCGGACAAGGAGAACTAAAAATACCTCACCATGCTAGGTTTCAGCTACTGATCCCAGGATTAGCCAATGGCTACAATCTCAAGATCTGCTTTCATTTCATTATGAACTTAAATGTTCAATTTTTTTAATGTGAGAATAAACAAACTCTTAGCGACTTTTATACAATTCCTTGTAAGCTTGCCATGATTTACTCGTAAACATTTTTTTTTTAACCATTATTATGGATCCAGATCCCTACCCCAGAAGTGTTCTCACATGATTAGGAGTGGAAATGAGGGAAATGACAGAAAATGAGGGTAGAGATGAACACCAAATCCCAAATCCATCTCTGCCCTCTTTATCAGGATGAGACAACTTCTAAGTACCCAGTCACCCATGTCTTTCTCTAAATGTCTGAATGTACTCCCCCACTCCTTTGAGTTTCCCTCCCTTTTCTCTGTGATGTATCTCCCCTGCTTGTTCAGGCCTGGATCGGGAACAGGAGAGCTGACTTCTGATAGGGTGGTGGAGGGGAGGGGATATTGCAGAGACCCGAAGCGTGTTCCCATGGATGACCAGCACATTTAAGAGGCAATTGGCAATTTTCCCACAAACTTAATGCCAGGGAACATGTTTACAAGTTATTTGCAAGAGAGATTAGCACACCTAATCATAGTCCTATAGGCTAATAGCATTATAAATGAGGTTCAGAAGCTTCACCTTAAGTTAATGAAGTGATGTGATGCCTCTTCAAAAGCACTTGGTAAATATTTATCAAATCAACAAATGAAAAAATAGACTTGAAGAGATTAAGGAGCAATAACACAATAGCAGCAAACCCAGATAATGGTAACTGTGTTACCATTATCAATGCCTGCTGTCCAAAATGTCTTAGGAATTTGGAATTTCTTGGTCCTTACAAGTTCCTTATGAAGTAGGAACTTTCTTAACTCCATTTTTCAGATGGGATCCTGAGACATGAGTGGTTTCACAGTTAGCAATTAGCAGAGCTGGGACTCAGCTCCGGTGTAGCTCTAGTGTTTAGCACCGTTACATTACTCTCTTGGTCTAAGTAACCTGGGCAAGTTCATGCATGGATGCTCCTTGAAAACAGGCCTGACATCAAACTGTGTGCTTTCAACTACTGCTATGGTCTGAATATTTCTGCCCCCCTTCCCTTATGCAAATTAATATGTTGAAACCCCCAATGCGGTGTTTTTAGGATGTGGGGCTTTGGGGGAGATGATAGGTCAGAGGGTGGAGCCCTCATGAATGGGATTAGTACCTTATCAAAAGGCCCCAGAGAGTTTCCTTGTCCCGTTCTACCATGGGAGGACAAAGTGAAAAGACTGCACCTATAACCCAGAGCAGGTTGACCAGCACTAGATCTGCTGGTGCCTTGACCTTGGACTTCCAGCCTCTAGAACTGTGAGCTGTTGTCCATAAGCCACTTGTCAATGGTATTTTGTTATGGCAGCCTGGATGGACTAAGACAACCACTATTCTATACTAGGTCCCTAAATGATCAGGAAAGTTTCTGGATGTAAGAACAATCTCTGAATTCAGACTGCTTCATTTACCTGCTCAACAAATCCCTTTCCCTCTACCTAGAGAAAAACTAGAGACAAGAACTATTAAAACTAGTTGCTTATTGTCATACAGGAAAAAAAAAAAAAGAGAGAAAAAAAAGATGTAGTTGTCTGATTGAAATTTCCACTCATCCGCTATCTTGGGAACTGTAACCAAGAAGTTATTTTCCAAAGCAACAGAAATTTTTAACAAAGTGAAGACTTGTGAAGGTGCAGACACTAGTATCTGCTGTTGAAACAGGTGATGAAGGCCACTTACTGCAGCCTTGTCATTCACAGGTAAGAAAACTAGGACCAGGAGGGTGAAGTGCACCTCATTCCAAGTCAGGCACCTGGTTGGTTAGTGGTGACCTGGACTTAGAAACAGGGTTCCTGACTCACCGTTTAACAAACCAAACCCTTCATTGCTCCTGTTGGGCCTCAGATTCCTCTCAGTGGCCTGAAGTGGTTAACATTTTATCCATTCATCATCAGTCGGTCACTTATTAACTCATTCATTCTCCCCACAGGTATATAGAGTGCTTTCTCTGTGTTCTCTGTCCTCTGGGCCAGAAATGTAGTGAGAAGAAGTACAGATGTAATTCTTGCTTTCATGGAGCTTATAGTTTATTGGAGAGACAGGCCATAAACAAACAAACACATTAAGAAATGAAAAAGAGATCAGATGAGGAGCTAGCGGCAAGGAGGACCCATGGACATGGACAATGAGCTAGGGATTGACTGAGGGAGGTGGTAGGGAGGCGGCAGGGGACAGCAAAGGGGGAAAAACTGAAACAATTATAATACAACAATAATAAATAAAATCAACGTTCAAAAAAAGAAAGGATCAAGGAATGAAAATTGCCGAGATGAAAGCAGGATGTGAAAAAAAAAAGGAGTCTTGAAATGGTCACTTACTGAGTGACTAGACAATCACCTCACCATTGCTTATCACTGCTGGGTCGCTACTGGTTAGAGATAAAATTTATTGATTTCACAGCTGCTTTGAACCAAAATATATATAAATTTTAAGCTTAAAGCTTAACTCCTATGTAGGTGGAATGGGAAAATATTTCACTGCAGGATCTTCATGTGGGCTAGTTCTGTGTCTAGACCCAAGCACTGAGCAACACCTACACCGTTTCCTTGGTTAGCTAGCCATCTGTCCACAGAGACCAGTTAGGTCATCCCTTCGCTATGATCAGGTAGGTCCTTCCTGACAAGGCCCTGCCCCATCCTGGCCCTGCCTACTTATGGGCAACGTGGCCCCTGGGGTGGGCTGCCTGTCCGCTCTGACAAGCAGTAGTCATCTGTCTTCTGAGCACAGGCTCTAATTACCCCTGCCATTAGCCTGCCCAGCAGGACTACAGATGTTATTAATGGTCATGAAATTACCCAGTGCCTTTCAAAACTCCAGAGCCAGTCAGTGTTTGTCCCTGTGACCTCTCACAGCACTTCATTCCTTCTTTTAATTTTGCTGCTGTGTTGAACCTTAACCTTAAGCACAAATTAAAAAATTAGAAGTATGTCACTTTCCTCCATTTTCCTTTTCTTCCCTCATCAGCGCCCCCTCCCGCCCCCCTATTTATTTTGGGATCGAATTTAAAGCTTCTCCTTGTTGCTCGGCTGTTTACTTTCAGGGAGATTTTAATTCTATGAATATGCCACTCTCCCCCACAGCTACCCATCTCATAGATCTTTATTTTCAAAAATTAAATATAATTTGTTACTCCTGATTAGAAAATCAATATATTTTCACAGATGGAAAAATTGGAAAAATGCAGATAAGCAGAAAGGAGAAGAAAATCCATAATTGCACTTTCTAGAGATAAACACTAAAATTTTTGTGGTAAAGCTTTATAGACTTATCTATATAGATAGAGGTATAAATGATACTGTTCTAATAATATTAACTAACATTTGACTTTTTACTATGTAACAGAACACTTTATTTTTAAAAGCACAACGAAAATAATTTATAGTTAAAAAAATTTCTATTGTATTTTTTCTATTACCATTTAACCCCTTTATGTCCCCCTTCCCCCTGAAATGACCACATTGTTGTCCTTGTCTGTGGGTCCTTTTTGCTCAATCCCTCCACCTCCTAAATCAGTGGCTGTCATCCTGCTCTCTGTGAGTCTGTCTCTACTTGGCTTGTTAGTTCAATTTGTTCATTAGATTACTTCTCCCTGTAACTTCATTGACTGATCTCAAGAATCCTATGAGGGAGGTTTAATTTCTATTTTCATTTTGCATATGAGGAAACTATGATGTGGAAAGGTTAAGAATATTGCCCAAAGCCTCATAGCTATTTAACTGGAAGAGGTGGGATTTGAACCCAAGCAGAATGATTCTAGGCTCTGTATTCTTGAGTAATATGTTATACTATTATCTAACCTGCTTTTTAAACTTCAAAAACTCAATATCTTTTTATGTTACTCTTAATTCAGCACAAGATTTTAAATAATTATGAAGACTGAATACAGTTCTAAAATATGTATACTGTTTGGTTAAATTTCTTTACCCAAACATTAGAGTAATTTTCCTTTTCTCTATTTTATTTTATACTATCATCAATAACACATGGATTATTTTTAAGTGAGATAATTTCTTCAGGAATAGGACCTTAGGGAAAGCAAAAATGCAACAATGTGAACAATGTTTAGTTTATTTCATGCTAGTAAGTAATAGTTTGATGTATTCCTTGGTTCCATTATTTCTAAGGATAATTGTCTACTTAAAAAACATTAATAAGCACCAGCCTGCGAACCCAAGGGTCACTGGTTCAATTCCCAGTCAGGGCACATACCCAGGTTGCAAGCCAGGTCTCCAGCCAGGTCCTTGGCTGGAAGCAGGTGAAAGGTAACCATACATTGAAAAAAAAAAAAAGACTAATAATTATTGAACACTTTCTATATGGAAGCCATACTCTATTTGTGCTGCTTTATTTATAAGTAATTCAAACTCAAGATGCAATTCTGGTGAAGTCAGAGAGGTTGAAGTGACAAGACCCTTTCCTGATGTCTTTCTGTTATACATTGTCTTATTTTTTCCTGGCTATTCCCAACTGAACACAGCTTTTTCTTTTCTTTCCCTCCCTTCTTTATTACTTTGCTTCCCTTTCCTCCCTCCCTCTCTTCCTTCTTTCCCCTTCCTTCTTTCCTTCCTTCCTTCCCCTGAATATTCTGACCTGACCTGTTTTTCATATGGAAATTCTTCCATGGTGAGTATTCAGAAACTAATGTAGCTTCCACCTAATTCCTGTTCTGGAAGGACATTTTGGCATGTCATTTTGTCTTCTCTGAGTTATAGACTAGGCCTGTATTTGGACAGTAAATCCACCATGGCAGGATGTATTTAGAATTTTTAGTTGATTGTCAGCTGGTCTGTGTAAAATGTATTTGAATTGGCTTCTGGCTAATAGAATGAACGAAAACCTATCCAACTTTGTAATAGACTCATTCTTCCATGAGTGAGGGCACAGACCTAAGTTTCAGGCAAGTCACTGATTGACTAATATGTGGGGAGAGATCATGCTTGTTTATTCATTTCTCTATTCTGTGCAGTAATGCCTAGCACACAGGGACATTGGATACCTATTTGTAAAGTTGACAAGAAAATCTCAGGCGACCTGGCTTCTAGTTTCAGTTCTATGGATTAGCTGTTGGAGTGAAGCAAATTTCTAACCACTTGGCCCCTCAACTGCCTCATACATATTATCCTCTTACTAAACTTTGGAGACTCAGTGAAATCATTCTAAAGACCTTTAATTTCCATCAGAAAATTGTTTTATATGTTCTCAGGGTAATAACTTTCAAGTTCAAGAATAAGAGATATTGATTCTCTTTCTTATTTTGAAAGACACACCATTTTAATTCCAAAGAATTTTGCTGGGCAAATGAAAGACTGCTTAGATGTTTTAGCCTGTTTTCCCTCACGTTGACATACATTACAGATGGTGCTTACATGTAGGATACCTTCCCATGGGTGACCCAGTAGAGAAATTACGGGCTAGGACAAGAATAAATAGATTGGGATTATTCACAATCTACTAACTGTAGTTTTACCTTCTCTTCCACTTAAGAAAATGTATTGACTAAGACATATTTCAAAACTACCAGAATAAAACTGTGGGGTAGGGTTGCAGGACAGACAAACTGACCAAAGAGACAGAATAGAGTCCAGAGACCAGACCATGTATCCATGGGAAGCTGCTTAATAACAGAGCCTCTTCCTAAACCAGTGGGGAGAAGATGGATCATTTAATGGATGGTGTTTCACTATGGGAAAAAGAAAATTAGAGTTTTATTTTATAATACATACAATAAAATTCCAAGTGAATTAAAGACCAAAGTATAAAGGGAAAAGATAAAAATCTTATAGAAGATGATATAGAAAATCATCTTTGTTGCTCTGGGATTTGGAGTAAATTTCTTAACCTAGAGCCAAACAACATAAAACATAAGTGGAAAATTGATGGGCATGACTACATCAAAAGTAAACATTTCAATTCAAAACAGTTAACCTACCTGACAGATGGCACCCGGGAAAGATGTTTGCACTGTCCAAAATCAATATGGAATTAATGCCCAGGGGGCTCCTGCTGGTCAGAGAGAAAAACATAGGAAACCCACAGTGGAAAAATATGGGCAAAGGATGAAGGCAGTTCACAGGAGAATCCACATTTGCTAGTAAGTTTATGAAGAGATACTTCACTGGTAATCAGAGAAATTCACATTTAAATTACAATGAGATCCACTTTAAAATCATCAGATTGTCAAAAATGGAAAATCTTATTACTATCAAGTGCCGAAAGAGACGCGGGGAAGTGGGGACCTGCTGGCACTGCTGGGGGAGACTGGAGCAGTCTCTGCTGCGGAGGCCCCACGCCAGGGCAGCCAGGCAGGCTTGCAAACCTCTCCCAGAGGACAGCGCTCTGCGGGCGCCGCGCGGCACTGTCCTGGTGGCAGAGAATTGGGGACAACCAAGAGGTCATCACTAGGACAGTGTGATTGTATATAACGCTATCGGCAGTAGTAGTTGGATTTACATGAGACAACAAGGATGGATTACAAAAACATACAGTTGGGTGAAGAAAGTGGAAAAGAGAATGAGATTAATAGCACATTGCCTTTTATAAATTAAGCATGCACACCCAAAGCAATGCCACATATTATTCAAGCACATGCAGATATCTAAATAAAGATTGGAGTGAGGATCAGGAAATAAGAGAGGAAAACCACAGTAAAATAAAAGAGGGGTCTTTTATCAATTCATGAGTCCACTATGAACTTGAGTGGAATTAGTTCAATTCTGATTAAAAAGAAGAGAAAAGAAGGAAGTAAAATCAAATTGGAATTTGGGTGAGAGATATCTTTATGGTAATAATCTTGAAATATTCTGTTTATATGGTGTACAATAAATCATTAATAAATGCCAGTTCTCCATTATTTGTAAGAGATTACTTGCCACCCATTCCCAGCTGTTAGGACCCCAGGGCTGAGAGCCAGAATGTGAGCTATTTGTGTTCACAATTCTTTACTTAACGTAATCCTACAGAGGAACGCAGCCATAAAAACTAAATAGAGGCAGCTTCAGTATTCGAGACACAGCTAGGAGGAGGACTTGGGAAAGGTTTGCAATTATTATTCCATAAAGACCTAGTCTGAATACCACTTTATCCATATTTTATTCCCTCCATCTAATATTTAAAACCATGCCCTTATATTTGTAGAATGAAAAGCAGAAATCTAAATAGTTCTAACATTATTTCCCTAATTCCCATAGCCTGCACTGTTCAGATGTCAGTCTCTAAATTCCTAATACAAATGAACAGACGACAGAATCATTTTTGCATGATTCTGAAACGAAGTGTTTCAGTGGAACACAGAGAAACAGTTAAATTTTGCAAAGCTCTGAAACTGGAGAGGGGGTTGTCCTTAAAATCTACCAACCAGAGACCTAGAAAGGATTGTTTGCTGGAGATTCTCTCTCTCTCTTTTTCTGTTTCCCCCCTTCCTCTTTTCCTCCCTCCCTTTCTTTCTCTCTCCCTCCCTCTTTTCTCCCTTCCTATTTGCACCATACCTGCCTGTCAATTTTATCACAGGTATTTGAATGGATTTTCTAATCTGCTCCCAGATTGATCAGTTAATTAAGTTGATCTCCATGAGTTTGTTAGAGAACCAGATCTTTTCATTTCATGTTATGTGGTTTCCAGTAAAGTCCTTTTCCTGTGGTGTGCTTATCAGAGGCACCTAGGAAGGTGACAATTCATTACTAATCTATCCTGCACACCAACTGATGTTTTTCCATGGGAATCTGGGATTCATCTTTTTAGCATACTCATAACAAATACAATGTGAAACCTCTTGCTTCCAGATTAGAATTGGGTGGGTTTCTGTGTCTTATTTACTGTTTGTCATTATAAAATATGAACTTCTTGGTTTCACACAGAATTGTTATAGATTCACTTTATCCATTTGCTTTGGGGGTCAGAATGAAACTGATAAGTAACGTAGATGTTTGTCGTGATAATTGACTATGAAGCAATGTGTTGTATGAGGTCACCCCTTGGGTCTGAGCAGGGAAGCATTGCTGATAACCGGAATCACTTTAGGAGAAAGGGAGGCCAGTGTCCTGAGTAATATCAAACCTCCTCAGAGGGGCTTCCAACCGCTTGCAGACCATTATCTCATCGGTTCTCAAAATATCCCAGAGAGGAAGAAAGGAAGGAAGATGCTAATGGGGTAATGAGATGGTTTAAAGCACTTTGCTAATGAAATAGTCATTTCCTTTCCTACTGTCCCCAATCCCTAAGTCTAGATGCAGAGACTGAAGCAGAGGGGACTGAACTTGCTGGTTCTTGATCCCTAGAGAGAGTCAGCAGCGAAAGCCAGACAATGATATGGAAACAAGCCAATGAACCTGTTTTAAAAAAATTCTAAACAAGGGATCAATAACTCACGTAAGAAAGCAGCAACCTTTCTATCTATACCTGTACTGAGTGTGGGTAGCTGGGAGGTCAGGAACATGCTGAGATGCGGGCGGGCCGTGGGCCAGGATAAAGCCATAGCCAGGCTCTCAGAAGTGTGTGCTTTGGGGTGCAGCTGGTCTCCTTGGCTGACTTAGTACTTTGCTGATACATACAGTTCAGTTGGTTCAAATCTTTATTTTATTTATTTAAGATTTTATTTCATTATTTTTAGGAAGAGGGGAAGGGAGAGAGGCAGAGAGGGAGAGAGACGTCAATATATGGTTGCTTTTCACCTGCCTCCAGCCACAGAGCTGACTGGAGACCTGGCTTGCAACCTGGTTATGTGCCCTGGCTGGGGAATCGAACCTGCAACCGTTGGGTTCCCAGGCCGGCGCCTTACCCACTGTGCTACTAGCCAGGGCTGGTTCAAATCTCTATACAAGACATATTAAGCTGACCTCATTTTGTCTGATTCTTCAGGGAGGTTTTTTGTTTTTGTTTTTTAACTAAGGCCTTTGAGGCAATTTTCTTCTTCTTTTTTTTCTTTCTTTCTTTTAATTAATTAATTACAAGATTTTATTTATTATTTTTAGAGAGAGGGGAAGGGAAAGAGGCAGAGAGGGAGAGAGACATCAATGTATGGTTGCCTTTCACCTGCCTCCAGCTAAGGACCTGGCTGGAGACCTGGCTTGCAATCTAGTTATATGCCCTGGCTGGGAATTGAACCAGTGACCTTTGGTTCCTTATTCACTGTGCCACCAGCCAGGGCCTGAGGCAATTTTCTTAAATAACTGTTTTGAGAAAGTTTGATAAAGACTTTTCATTGTTGAAGAAGCTAATTTGGTTTAAGTTTCTTCTCTGCTTTAAAATTATGATCCTTACCCTGGCCAGGTAGCTCAGTTTGCTGAAGCGTCGTCATCTCAAACAGGAAAAGGTTATAGGTTTGATTGATAGCCCAGGTGCATCCCTGCATTGTGTGTTGGAATCCCAGTCACGGAGTGCGTGGGAGGCATCCAGTCCATGCTTCTCTCTCTTTCTCTCTCTCTCAAATCAATAAAAACATATCCTTGGGTGAGGATTAAAAATATAAATAAAATAAAATTATGACCCTATATCTTATTGAAAAGTATTCTGAGAGTCACCTTAACAGAACGCTTCTGGGTCCTTTCTTACATTAGGCAAGGGCTTCTGCTTACGGTACACATCAACCCCATTGCCACTGCACTCCGCTGGCTCTGGGCCATTCTTTGAGGTACCCTATGTTCCTCTGCTCAGTTTCCACGGTCTTTATGCTCCTTCCTCTAACCCCATGAAATCTTCCTTGTCCGGAGGAAAGGGGTTAAGGTGCCAATGGCTATTAAAACATAGGTCAAAGGAATGAATCCTTAATGTGGAACTGCCAGCATGTGTGAGAATTTGTGGGAAGAGGGAGTTGTGACATTCCACCAGGCAGTCCCCTTCGAAAGGTCAACCCTGCCAGGAAAAGATAGCATCATTCTTGAAAAAACACAGGCTGTTGCTTCCTCCTTAGACGCAGCCTGTTCAATGCGTTTAAAATTGCGAAGAATATACAGAACTCATTTGTTCATTTGCTCATTCAATAGGCACAAAGGGGAATGACAGCATCTTACATCAGGGAGCTCACAGACATGTAAACAAATGATTGCAGTACATGGTGGTAATAAGCATAATAGAGGTAGATACGGAAAGCAGGCATTTATGGCATAAAAGTAGGAGCATTTGATGAATTTATAGATAATCAAAATTCAAGGAGACATTTACATGCTTTAAGTTTTGGGTGTAACTAGCAGAAATGGCACTTAACAGATGTAAATGTATCATCTGGATATGTTTTTAAAGACCAATGGAATAATTAAAGATCAGGGAAATCCGCTAGCACTGCTGGTGGACTAGAGCACAGACACTGGAGTTGGGTTGGCCGGTGCACCAATCATGCCTCTGCCTTTGCTTCCTCTATGATCACAGGCAGGTTTCTTCACTTCTCTGTGTGTCAGGTCGCAAGCAAAAGGACTGTTGGGAAGGGTAAATAAAGTAATACATTTCAAGTGTTTAGAAAATTACTGACAATAAAATTGGCACTCAGTAAGATTTAACGACTGGTACTATCTATTATTATTACTCCCAAGAATTTCTCCTAGAAAAGTGAGAAGAAAGATCCCCAACTTTTATTTTACAACTTGCAGATGCAGTCGGCTGTTTTCTGATCAGTTCATTGGTTGTGTACTGGTCTTCCAAAGGAATAGGAAGCAACAAGGCAAATCAGTACTTTAGACCTGATGGTCTGTCCAAAAGAAGAAAGTGGTGGTGTCAGCTTTGGGTTCTTGACCAGACAGAAGAGAAATCTGGATGTGGCCAGACACAAACTCAAACTCTGAGAAACACAAATGCCCAGGGGACCACAGAAAGCACTCCCACTGTGTATTTCTGTGACTTTTGACCATGTAAGGGAGAGAATTTCTCCTGACAGTGAGATGCTGTCAAAAATGACCTTCATTTCTGCAATATCAACAGGTTTCAAGGGGGTAGGAAATAGGGCAATACTGAAAGCTCCAAGGTGGCTGTATGGTGAACTTAACAAGCTCAGGTTTCAAAAAAGACTTGCAGAAAATTGAGAGAAAGCAAACAGCCAAGAGTGATTCCAAGAGGAGCACTGAAAAGGCAGAAATGTACAATACACTGAGATAGGCAAAAAAGGTGTCAAGAACTCAAGTGAGGCTGATGCATGTACCCGGCAAGAAGATCAGGGTGGGAGAACAGACCCAGAACTTGGAGTAGATGTCTAGGACTGTAGATAGAACTTGGAACTATAGATGGTCTAGAGAAGGTAGAGTTCCAAGAGACCTGCTCTTGTCTCTCTTCCCCACCAAGGAGAATGGGAGATCCTTCCAGGGAGAATGAGCATCGCTAAATGGCAGCGGAGGCCAACAAGCTTTGACGCAACATGTAGCTACCCTAAATGACTTTATATCTCTGGTATATGTGATAACATTTGAATAAAACTGTGAGATCGATATTATTTTCCAGAGAAAAGCAAACAAACTTCTCCAAAGGCACATGGAGATTAAGCTGGAGTCCAGGGATTTGAACCCTGGAATATCTGATTTCAAAGCCACTGCTCTTTCAATGACCAAAAAGCTGAAATGGGAGGGAGGGACAGTGAACACATGAGGTGAATTTATCAGAATCCAAAATGATGCTGTCAGGGGTATAGTCTGAACTGAACAAGAAGCAATTTAACAGAGTAAACTTAAAATTGGAGTAGTCTTTCCACCCTTACCCCTCCTAAAAATCTCTATTCAAATACAGAATGGGATGGACATGGCTTTTGGAGGGGGTCTGTGTGATTCCAGATAATAGTGTGATGTGGCAGTTCCAAAAGCAAGACAAACCCACTAATTAGATTTTAGTCCATCTCGAGAGAATAGCATAACTAAAATGAGATTTGGAACAAGGAAAACAAAAAGAGCCTTGTCTGCTGTCTGGAGCCATCAGCATAATGCTGGTGGGCTAGAGGGAGAAGGCAGATCTCTTCACCACTATTTTTTGTCTGTCTTCATTGTCGGGAAAACACTCAGACTACAATGCACCGAGCTCTGTAAGAGAAAGGTGTGACAGCAGAGTAGGTGCCTGTCATTTTTTGGCGTCATTCTTTTTTTTTTTTTTTTTAATTTAAAAATTTTATGTATTATTTCCAGAGGGAGAGAGAGGAAGGGAGAGAGGAAGAGAGGGAGAGAGGCATCAGTGCATGGTTGCCTTTCACCTGCCTCCAGCTACGGACCTTGCTGGAGACCTGGCTTGCAACCTGGTTATGTGCCCAGGTGGCTTCGACCTTTGGGTTCGCAGGCCAGCACCTTATCCACTGTGCCACCAGCCAAGGTTGGAGTCATTTTTTAATTGGAATGTAGACCGAGTTCCAAGGAAAGAAATCACACAAGGAGCAAAGGAAGAAAGAAGGTGGGGTTGTAAAGATACCACTTTAGAGGCCACATTGACTGGCCTTCACACACCAAAAGGGCCATCGTGTGAGAGGAGCAGGTGCCTACTAACCCTCCAGGGCAGTGGCTTTCAAACTTGCTTGGCTCTTACCTATAATAAAAAATCACATTTTATAGCTCAACCAAGAATACACATAAATACACATAGGTAACTGAAAGAAGCCTTCCAGAAAGCATTATTATCTTTACTATGTTCAGCTCACTTTGATCTATTCTATTCTATCCTATTCTATTCCTTTTCATTAAAATGCTTGTTGAGCCCATTAAATTGATTTCCTGTCTTAATAATGGGTTGAAATACATAGTTTAAAAGTCCTTGTCTTAGGGTCTAGGGCTAGGTGGATGCTGCGAAGCGCTAGCTATTGATTGCTTCAGGATCTTGAAGAACTTCTATCAGGTGGAGGTGATAACCATGGGACTGGTGTACATCGCTCAGGAGGTGAAGGAGGCTTGCTTCCTGCTATTCAGAACCAGACTGGGAACGTATCTGGAGACATATTTTTGAAGTTATTTACTTATTTGTTCATTTTTTTCTAATCAATCTTAATGCTGTGTTTAGTATATGCGAAGCACTGAGCTAGGCTCTGGGGACACCGACACAGTGCAGGTCTAATGGAGCTCGCTGCCTGGCAAGGAAAGGGTTATTAACCAATGCCTATCTCTCAGTCACTGCTTTAGGTGCTGGGATGGATCAGTGCATAAGATAGATTTTTTAAAGGCCCTGCTCTGAAATCCCATGGAGTTTGCAGGTTATACCCAACCAACACACATGCCTAACTGATCAATTCTGATTATGGAAAGTACAGAGAACACAGATAGGGTACCTACCAGTCCCGTGCATGAGTCAGGGATGGATTCCCGAGGAGGTGGCATTAGAAGCAAGTATTGCTAGTTGCAGGGAGAGTGGGAGAGGAGGGTGGAAGGAACATTCCAGACGGGGGAAATAGCAAGAGTCTGAGGATATGAGAAAGTGGAGTTGCTGGGGTGCAGCGAGGGAGGGAGCTGGGGAGGGAGTTGGCCCCACAGGGGCAGGCAGTGGGATTGGACTCCAGGGCCAGGGGAAAACGCTGGAGAGATGTAAAGATATGCAGGGACATAGAGATCTAGGGAGATGGAGAAGATGATTTGAGAGATGTGTGGGATGTAGCATCAGCATGACTCCGTGGGGGTGAGCTGGAGGTAGAAGACAAGACAAGGAAGACTCCCCTGTTACCGGAGCAGCTTGGTTGGCTGGGGGAGGAGTCCTATTTATGGAGCCAAGGCGTCAAGGAGAAGGAGCTGTGGGTGGGGGAGAGGATGAGGTCATCCTGGGACATCTTTGCTTATGCAGATTCATCTCCTTGAAATACCACCATCCCACCTGTCTGCTGGGAATATGCTTATCCTCCAAAACTCCAACACACACGAAGCCTTTCGAAGCCTTTCATAGCCCTCCTTCTTCCCACTTAGTCTCCCAGTTCTTCCCTTAGACTTTATCACACTTACTTCTTTGCCTATCACAATAGTAATGCCCATGAGTGTTTCCTGCCAACCAGGGACTGTTCTGGGCTCTTGACATGGCTTTTCTCATTTAATCCTCATGAGCGCCCTTTCTGGTCAATAGCATACTCTCTCTGTTTCATGAGGAAACTGAGACACAGGAAAGTCAAGTACGGTCCCCAAGTGATTGCGGCACACTGCTGGTAAGGGCCAAGCCGGGACCCAAGGCCAGGCAGTCTGGTTCCATGGTCCATGCGCTTAACCCCAGTATGCCTCCTCTCTGTTTTCCATGGCATTGTGCATCCTTGAAGTTAGAAAACATGTTAATATTACTTTTTTTTTTTTTTTAAAGAAACACACTTGGTGCTTTAATGACCAAACTAAGAAAAACGAACATATTGCAACTTATAAATGAGACCAAAATCAGCAGCTGCCTAGATTTTTTCCCCTACTAAGTCCAGAAATTTGGTGATTTGAAAACCTTGTGAGATGTAATCATCTTTACAGGATTTTTTAGTTAGATCTGGTCCCACCTCCTAATGTTAAAGACGAGGAAACTGAGGCACTGAACATAGGAATGCCCGTTTGTCAAACATAAGCCCAGTGCTCTTGAGGGAGCAGAGCTGGGGGCTTCCTCAGGTGGGTGTTCCACTCTGCCTGTCACCTACTCTCAACCATGAGTCCCTGTCTTCCTCTATGAACCATTTCCGCCATGCATGTGGGCACCAATAAGTAACCTACTCTGCCAAGAGGGCGCTTGTTTTGTCCATGGGTGTATATCCCTACCTCAAGTTGTGCCCACCACATCACCAGCTCTCCAAGTGCATGTGGGATGGATGATGGTTCTTGGGCACCACCCAGGCTTTGCTGACTCCATGGCTTTAAGTGGGATGTTTTCTTGCTAACCAAAACTCTTCATTTTCTCTGACTCTTCCAAACCTACCCTATTCTTGCCGTTCAAGCTCAAGTTTCCTTTTGTGAAATCTTTTGAAATGTTCCCTTCCCTTCCTCTGAATTCCTATGGTAGCTCTGTGTTTTGTTGTTGGTTTTTGTTATTGTTGTTTTGTTTTTTTAGAAACATGCCTAGTGCCTGGCCATAGTATATGGGCCATAATAACCCTCGACAAGTTTTGTTAGGGTCAGTCAAATGACGTGAGACCATTGTTCACATGTGTAAAGTGAGGTCAGGACTGCCAATGTAACTGTAAAGTAGGGACCGACAAGAGTTTTCTGTAAATGTCTTAGCCTTTGCAGGTTTCCACATCTCCATCTCAGCAACTTGGCTCTGCCCTTGTGGTATGAAAGCAGCAGCCATGGACGATTATATACATAGATGGGTGTGGCTGTTTCAATAACTTTATGGAGTTTGAGGTCCAAATTATGTAAGTTTCACGTGTCATGGCATATTATTTTAAAATTGTTTTCTACATTTAAAACTGTGAAAGGTGACTTTTGTCCCCACGGAGATCCCTTCAGCCCGAGAGACCCTTCGGTGGGAGGAGCTACTCAGCTTAGGGGAAGCTGTTCTCACCAGAGCTTTCCAGGCTGAGGCCTGGGGAAGAACTGGGGCAATGTTGAGGACATCCCCCTGTGGGGATGGGCCAGGCGCTGGGGACTCGAGCTGTCCTTGCCTCTAACGGAGTTCGCACCGACGCTTGGGAGTAAAACCCAGGAGCCGAACTGACTGGAGGGAAGGGCACTCTGAATTAGTGGAGGAGTATAAGTTATAAAATAGTTTATAAGAAATAATGCTTCACTGCGTTCAAGGACGTTTGGCAGTCAAACGAATACTTAACAAAGGGCTGTCAATAATCCATTCAAATTGCACTTTTAGTTTTCAAAGTGCTTTCCAGCACATTATCTCTATTGATCCACCCAGGAGCCCCAGGAGACAGAGGGCCCCATTTCAGAGGTGAGGGCAGAAGGGCACCATCGGAGACGGTTGGGAGCCAGCTCTGTGCTGTAAGGTACAGCCTCTTGGGCCCGCTGATGGATGGATAAAGATGACAGTTCTATTTTTCGCATCAAGGCTGCGTTATGGAGTTCGAAGAACCTCATTTATATTTGTAGGAAGAATAAACTTTCCTAATCCAAGCTCATTTTTAACCCCTGAGAAGCCACTAGAAACATGGCCACATACCCAGATAAGCAGGAAGAGTTTGTCAAACTGTAGTTAAAAAAAAAAAAAAAAAAAAAAAAGGTACAACAAGAGTTCATGAAAATCGACAAGCTGAAATAGTGGTCTTCACCCTGTTCCCTCACATCAGGATGAGCAGGTGCTTCCACTGTGTTTTCTCACATAGGAAAGGCAACCTTTTCCCTCAGAGGTGACATGAAGGTAACACTGATCCTTCCCAAGTCTCAAGGATCAGAAATGCATTTTGAATTAGAAACAACTTTCAGGGTCTGGAATTCATCATGTCAGTAATTAGTATTTTAGAGAAATTAGGAAGAGCGATTCTGACATGGTAGGAGAGCAAACCCAATTGCCTGGAGGTGGTTTTCCTTCCTCCTGGTCCCAGAAAGTGTGACATAGGTTCGGAGGGCGGGGTACAAGAAGCAGCAGCCAGCATACCCTTGTGATTTGGGGATAAATCTGCTTCGTTCCTCCTCAACTTAGGGCTCTCGTCAGTATCCCTGCCAAATTAGGCTTTGGCACCACTGAGGGTGCCTTGGCAAACTTTGGAAATTTCCCTAGAGCAACTTCCTGGTTCCTAATTAGGCCTTTTATTCCTAGATGTCTATATTTAACTGCTCTGTTAACGCTGACCCCTTTCGGATACCGCCAGAAGCTTCAGGGAGGGGGCGGGTGAGTCTACACAGCTCAGTTATTTGGATAAGTAAGTTCCCTCAACTTGTCCTTTAAGTAAGACAGTGATGAGGAAATGTCCATTTATGGAGTGATGCCTGCCTCCATTCGTGAGATAGTTGCTCAGTGCTTCCCTTCCCTTGGCCCAGGGAGGCAGATGGCACACCCTTTACTTAACCCGTGGAAGGATACAGGCCTGTTCTGGCGGTTTCATTGGTGAACTTGGCGGAGTAGGAGATGGAGGGGAAACAATGGGGTGGGAAAGAGGCCTAGAGAAAGGCTCTCAGCTGTGAACAAGAAAACTGCAGAAATGCTTATTCCCCCCAATTCTTTGTAAAAAAAAAAGAAGAAAGACAAAGTGAAAATAGCCCAAATTTTATTTTCCATGGGAGAAATGGATCAGTGAATTGTGCTGCATTCATACAATGTAGTGCAATTCAGCAGTGTACAAATGAATGGACGGGAGTTACGCGTATGGGTGTGGATAAATCGCAAAGCCATGTTGCTGAGTTCAGAAAGCAAGTTGCACAAGGCCACCTACTGTAGCCTGCTGATTAGACAGAGAAGATGCTTATGACTTCTTTCATGCTTCCACGAGTCAACAGTCTTTTGGGGAAGAAATTTGACTCGTTGCATAAATAAATCAACAAATGAAAACATTTGTTAAATTTAAAACATCAATCATAATTATACCCTGCATCATTTATGAATGGCATAAACGTATACTACAGTGCAAGCATTGAAAAATCCACAGTAAATTTAAAAACCAACAGGTTCATTTTTTTTTTCTTTTTAAAAGAAAAGATAGAAAATGCATGACAATGACATCCATTCAGTGTCAGAGAGGGTTACTCTGGGGAAGGAGTGAAGGTGTGTCTGGGCAGGGCTCCAAGTCTTTAGTTGAGCCTGTAATGTTTACTTTTTTTCAATTGGGTGGTATATTCATGGAGTGGTACCCATGATATTATTAGCCATGCTCTTTAGTATGCCTGAAATGGTTCAGAAATCAATGAAGGGAGTTCCAAGGAGAGCTGGGCTACTATTTGTTGGGGATGGGATTTGGGCAACAGGAAATGTCTCAGGAGAGGAGCACCTGTGGCTTCTCCCTGAAATGTGAAGACGTACCATTTCTGGGAAACCAGTATGTAGGTATTGGTGGGGGGTGGAGGTACTGCTTTGGATGGAAATGCAGGTAACAAGACTGTAGACCTAGTTCTGCCTCTCTTGGGAGTTATGACATGCAGTGAGCTGTTACCTTTCCTAGGTCCCTTCTTGGAATGGAGGTTCTCCGTGCTCTTGCCAAAGCCTAGCTCCCTGCCATGGTTGTGGATCCATCCTGGGGGGCCTGTCGAGTGCCTTGCTGGGGAATTGGCCCCCCTGGTGTGGGCTGCTCTGAGGGCAGCATGAGGGAGGGTGAAAGTGGGCTTATAAAGACTAGATAGAGCTGGGTTAAAAATCTACTTACATAACCCTTGGCTCATGCAAATGACCCTGGGGAATAATTACATGGTGTAAGAGCCAGTTGTTCCTGTTGTTGTTTCGTGGATAATTTTGAAGATGCAAAAAATTAGATACTATCACCCCTATTTTTAAACTTACCCATTACCCAGCCTCAGCAACCATTAACCTGTGGTCAGTCTTGTCCTGCCTATGCACTGATTCACTTCCCACTGCTTCTTGTATTGTTTTGAAGCAAATCTTAGAGTTCTCCAGAGAAGCAGAACCAATAGGATGTCTCTATTTTTTTATCTGATTATCTGTCTGTCTGCCTATCCATCCACCTATCTGCCTATCTGTCAAGACTTGTAAAGAATTGGCACATCTGGTTGTGGGGGCTGGAAATTCAGCCAAGAGTTGACAGTGCCGTCTTGAATCCAAATTCTGCAGGCTAGAAACACAGGTAGGATTTCTTGTATATTGGAATCTGGAGGCAGGATTGCTTCTTTTGGAAACTCAGTCTTTTGTTTTAAGGCCTTCTACTGGTTAGGTGAGGACCACCCACATGATGGGGGCCCATCTGCTTTACACAAAATCTACAGATTCAAATGTTGCTCACCTCTTTAAAAATGTCTCACTGCAACATCTCTAGTAGTGTTTGACCAAATTACTGGGCCTAGCCAAGTTGACCCGTAAACTTTACCATCACAGGCTATTTTATTAGTAACTATTTCTGTATGTGTGTCAAAAACAAGGATCCTTCGAAAAATATTATCACAATAAAATTAGCAACAGATATCCAATTAAATTAACAATGAACTGTTTACTGTTTTACACACGTAATTTTAATTTTTATGATTTATTTATTTTAGCCGGTATATGATTAAAGTCCATACCTTGTGGTAGGTTAAATATGTATTTATGTATCTCTTAATCTACAGACTCCCCCAACATTTCTCTATCTTCCTAGTGCTTAATTTAAAAAAAAATTGTTGTTTGTTCTATAGGAGCCCTCACAGCCGGGATTTTGCTGGTTGCATTTTCTTGGCATCATTCATCACATTCCTCCATCCATCCTCTGTGTTTTGTGTAAACTGGTAGTTAAATTTGGAGGCTCAACCATTTAAAGAGACACTTATTTGCATAATTTTAAGAGCTCACTAAGAGTTTCTTATTATCTCCCTTACAAACAAACAAACAAGCAAACATGCCTCCCCTATTAGCTTGCTGAGACCTCACATTGCCCTGCCAGAAGCAGTTTTATTTTGTTTCCCAATTAAAATGCAAATATTCCTGGAAAAGGGAAAACGGATGAGACATTCATTCTCGAGGATGAGCGCTTTTATGAAATTCTTCCCTGAGCCCGTTTCTGAGCGTGAGGGAAGAGGGAGGGATGCTGGAGAGACGAGTATGTGGTGGGGGGCTGTCTCATAGCAAGGGGACATGGGTCACTACGGCAGGGACACGATCAGTCAAGAGGGGGATAATCGAAGTTACCTCCTCTATTGAGCATTTCTTGGGCAGTAAGCACTGTATTCGGTGCTTTCAAGCAAGTATTTAATTTCAGTGTTGTAAGAACCCTGGGAGGTGAGTAGAATTTATAGCCATTTAAAAGATAAAGACACTGAGGCTCAGCCAGGCTTAAGAAACTGGCTCCAGGTCGTGTGTCTAATAAGTGGCAGCACCAGATTCCTCCCCACCTCCTGGCCCCTGTGCCCGTGCCCCTCCCCCATAACTGCTGCTCCTGCCCTGCTCCCGGTATTACTGCCAGCCTTGGGCTGGGTGACAGCGGGGATGAGAGAGAAGATTCCCCCACATGGGTGCTTTCCAGCCTCCAGAGTAGCCTGCCCTGGACACGCCCTGGTGCTCATGCCCAGAATCAGGCCATTTCAGGCGGCAGTCAGAGATCTGCTTGGTGGCCTCTGAGTAACAAGACTTTTTTTGTTTCTGGTTTTGTGTTTTTGTTTGTTTGCCCTTTTCTGGAAAAGAAGCTGCAAATACTGTCGATGGAAACCCAGCCTGCTGATTAGATTGAGGGGATTGCTTATACCTTCTGTGGTGCTCCTATGAGTCACAGTAGTTTGAAAAAGAAATTTTATTTATTGCACAGATGAAATGGTAGGCCTAGCAGAAATAGAAAAGAGAGGCAGTCTCCTAGAATTATACCATCCCAACAGAATCTATGTTTCCATTTCTCCGTGGTCCATGGCAGCCTCTGCCGTCTCCCAGTTCTGTTCGGGGCAGCTGTAAGCCTACGAAAGGGTCGGAGGAAGTAGACGTATCTCCCTCTGCCCACCTTTCTTCCACAGCCATTTAGAAGTTGTTCCATTGAAGCATTAACCTGTAAGACTCCACATCCTGGGGGCCCAGGAGAGGGGCCGGCAGAGCCTTATTAACTTACAGCTTCCTTCTCTTCTCCTGCTGGCCTTTTAGTGAACACAGCTCTGAACCTTTGTAGGGTAGCGCTTTCTTTTCAAGCCAGAAGAGGAGGATAGAAACTAGCAAAGGTAACGGAGAAAGGAGAAAGAAACTAACCAGAACATGCTAGCAGTGCTGATCATCCTTAATACTGAGATCACACACAGCTGCTACTCTCTCTTATTCCTGAGTATCTAAAACCTCATTTAGAAAATGTATTTTGATGGTAGTTTCAACATTCTAAGACAAAAGCAAGTATATGGAACCAGTGTCATCTTGGTCAGTTGTCAGCTGTTTGTTCATATTACAGCTGTTTAATGCAATGCCTAAGGTAGCCCTCTGCTAACCTTAATCAGTGCGATGCATATTTAGAGTTAAGTTATGCCAGGCACAATCTCTCACTTTAGCTAGCTAAGAGGAAAGTGGAGTGCATTTCCTATCATCATTGCCTATGCACAATAAGACCTTTGAGACATGTTTCAAGAGAAATGCACCAAGGAAAAAGAGTTAAGTTTTTGGAAGAAGTCATTTGTCTTTAGCTTAATTCATCTGGGTATGATACGGGTTGCTACAGACATAAAACTGTCGGGAGTCTGGCTTCAGGGTTTAGAATTATAAAATATTCATGGCGTATAATTTTGCATAATTTGTTTAGCTACCAAGACATAATTTAGTTATCTAGTGCATGAATCCTTCAGAAGGCCTAAAGAAGAGGAAAACAGACTTTAAGAAGCTAAATCCAGGTTGAATGAAAATATAGATCAGATGACCATATTCTGTAGTGTCCTGTGCACTCTGCACACACACACACACACACCCCTACCTGCATATAATTGATTCTTGCTACTGATCCTTTGCACTGTTTTACCAGGCATTTTACATATATTAGTTATCTAGCTCCACTGTGTGTGTGATTGCTTATAAACCCAAAGGAATGAGCTATACAAAACTAGTGTTCAGTCATCAATATGCATTTAAATGATAAAATTCCTTGATGGTAAGGTCGCTGAGGTAACAAACATGATCATTTATTTATTCAAAGCAAACATAGCTGATCTCCATGTCCAGGGCTGTGGTGAGCACCAGCAGGTGTATTTGTCAGGAGTGGCCTCTGTCCCTGGGGGAGCTCACAGTCTAGCGGAGACAAGACTCTAAGTGCCGGAGAACAACTAGCTGGAAGGCATTATTTAAGCATCTGCAAGCTAGCGTGGAGCCTGCAAAGCGAGATGCACAAGAAATGCAGATAAGGGAGACAAGTGGCTCTCTGCCCTCCTGGCCCCTGCCCAGGGCATGTTCCTGGCTTCTCTCTGCAGGTCAGTGCAACATGGGATCACCTGTCTCCTGGTCTGCAGTCTCCTTCCAACCCGTCTCCGCACTGGGCTGGTAGAGGGTTTCTCTAAATGCAGATTTGACTGTGGTGTCTTTTACCTTCAGAAAAAGCCCAAGTACTTCAGTTTGGCACACAAAGTCTGTCCTCAAGCCCCAGGCACAATGACCTGCCTTTTCCTCAAGAAGCAGCCTTGCTTCTTTTAACCTCAGGGTTGATTTTCTGTCCTCCTCCTAATGTCCCCGTCCCCTTTCTCCCCAGTTCTTCTCTTACTGCAGAGCATTCTCAGTGTCAGAAACTGGGAATCAGGGACCGTAGTGGAGCCCTGAAATCACACCTTCTGGGTAGGAAGCCAAGCCCTGTCATTCACTGGTTTCATAAACTGCTTTCCTTCCCCCTGTTGCCCTTTTATCATCTGTAGAATGGAGATAATGATGGTACCTGCAGCACAGGGCTGTTCTGAGGAACGGATGAGATTATACATGTAAAAGAACTTAGGCTAGAGCCTGGCATGTCCTCAATAAATGTGTTAGCATAATGCTTGCTTGTTAAAATAATTGTAGTAATTCGTGATGTGTATACATACATATATATATATATATATATATATATATATATATATATATATTATGCTATAACCATCTTAGCTAGTGCTGTGATAATTATTGATTAGTATCCCCATCAACAAATGTAAGACTGGGTTTGTTGGAGGTCAGTGGGGAAGCTGGCCATGCCTGAAGGAACAGCATGAAAGGGCCAAGGAGCTGAGTATGTGAGGGCTCAGGAAGGAGCACCCGCGCCCTTCGTGCTGTTGGAATGGTCTTCTGTGCACCCACAGTGCTGGGACCCACACCCAGCTCACCTGACGGGAGGGGGCGCTGGCCCGTCAGAGCCTCAGAAGCAGGGCAGTAAAAGTAGAGATGGGGAGAAGCGTCAAGGAAGAACAGTAAAAAACAGAATTCTACATGTAAGCAAACTAGATTTGATTGCAAAATGACTACCATAAAATTGTAATTTCATATGAATTTTAAAACTAACCTTTTATAGATTATAACAGTAATGCATATTCATTGCAGAGAAATTGAGATATGCAGAAAAGTAGATAAAACATAAAAAGCACCCATGATCTTACCACCCGAAATAACCACATTGATGGAGTTATGCCTTCAGTTTTCTTGCCTGTGCACAATGCCCATTACTGAAGATGAAATTTTGCATTTTTATACCCCCTCCCCCTGCAAGTGTCAGGAACACCCTGGTCCAAACCCCGCATCCTGTGTTTTGTTTTGCTGCCTGGGGTCCTGGGATTCCATATCCGTTATTACAATAGGAACGTGAGTGGGGTTACAGAAACGTCTATTGCCTGCTGCGCCTTTTAGGCTGGGGACCTGCGACTCCCTGCTGGGACAGTGCATGCACTGACTGGAAGCCAGAGGCCACTGGTCACTGTCAGTCTGAGAACTATTTCTAGGCGGCCCCTGGCTGGCTCCTGCTGCTGATCCCAGAGGACACCTCTTCCATAGGCGAGGCCTCCTCTAGATTTCAGTGACCCAGGGCCTGGACTGAACCACTTGGAGGTGTGTGTGTGTGTGTACACAGCAGGTGAAACCGAACCAGGACCCAGTTTTGGTTCTTGACAGTCCTTGGCCTATAGCATAGGAGTGGATTGAAGGTACATGCACACCCCCTCTCCTGGCCCCACAGAGATCTGATGGAAATGAGACCAGGATTCCACGGTCAGGACCTAGGCTCATGAGGATGACTTGATTTCAGAAACAAGGGAGCATTCCAGATGTCACAACCGGACCCTCAGTCAAGTCCTGCCTAGTGTTCTGCTTCTTCACTCCAAATCCCAGGGTGTTGGTTTTGAGCTTCTGAAATCCCACTGGGTTTAGCTACAGTTTGTCCTGGGGCCCAGACCAAAGTTGAGCCTGGGGCAGGCTCCTTGTGAAGGTCATGAAATTGCAGGATTGAGGAGGGGGGAAGTTCTGGAGTAGAGAGGCAGGGGGTTCTTAACAAGAAGAGGTATCAGAAGTGATAATGCATTTTCCTAGGGAGTCTAAGAATTCTTCTGTGAATCTCTTGCAAACCATCCAGCAGCTGCTTCTTGGACAGGTTCATTGGGAAGGAGCTTATTCACTCCTTCCTTCTCCAGGTTCTCAGAACGACAGAAAATTCTTCCATGTTAAGCTGAGATGTGCTTCTTTTGATCATCCATCCGGATGCCCTAGTTCTGCCCTGGGAATAGCCACAAGCAGATCCAGGCTTGCCCCTAGCAACAGCTGTGATGACAGTAGCAGTGCCCTTCCTTCCTCTTTTCTAGGCCAGGAGCAAGCTTTCTGTCCACCTCTGGGCCTGCCTAGCAGAGAAACAAGGAGAGGATAGATCTGATCATGGACAATGTACCTGTTAGCAACTCCTATCTTAGTGAAGTCATGGGGTTTGTTTTATGGCAACCATTGGCAGGTGTGAGGCACAGGCCCTGGCCAGGACCCCGGGAAGAACCTGGGAGATGGAGTCATCCCTTTGGTTGTCTGTAATGGCTCTCTGCTCTGCATCTGGCCTACTGTTTGGTTGTTTTAAAGAAATTTCAGGACTCCTGGAAAAGTATATTGAACAGGATTTATGTCTTTTTATTTTCTTAAGATTATATTTATTATTTTTAGAGAGGAGGAGAGGCAGAGAGAGAGATCAATGTATGGTTGCCTTTCACCTGCCTCCAACTACGGACCTGGCTGGAGTCCTGGCTTGCAACCTGGTTATGTGCCCTGACTGGGAATCGAACCAGCGACCTTTGGGTTCACAGGCCAGCGCCTATCCACTAAACCACCAGCCAGGGTGACTTTATATCTTTTTATTCTCTAGGCCAAATAAAATCATTAAGTTGTTTAGATATTACTTCATTTATCTCAGTTACTAACAAGTTAAAATTTTTTTCATCAGTCTCAGCAAATATTAAGCCCTTTCATTTTGGGGGAGGAGGACACACAGGTTTTAGTTACAAAGGGACATCAGCTTCAAGGTATTGAACCCCTTTAATCATCCATGGTCACAAATAACAGGTGCGTGTGGCATTTGACCACAACCCACAACTTCAACTAAGGGTTTTCTGGGCCTGCCCCTCTTTGTTCTTTTGTAACAACATTAAACAGCAAGCATTCTTTCTGATTGTAATTTCTCACATCAAATTTGTAAGCACTGTATATGCCATTCATTGCAGCAAAATAAATTTTAGCTTCAGAGATAGGTGCACATCAATGTTGGGGTGACTTCAGAACAATCATTAAACATTTTGACCCCATCCCTTATTTCCATTGCCCCCCACCCCCATCTTTTCCCAAGACAGAATTAAAACGTGTGGCTTCAAGGGAGCTTTAGGACCATGCAGAATAATTAATCAAAGACCTCTTGGAACTCTAGCAAAATCTGACTGTAGATGGGATCAAGTTAGAAACCATCCCATCCAACTTAAGAAAAGACAGTTCCCAGCAAAGAAAATAAAGGACAAGCCTTTTGAAGATTGTATGAGTTGATTTTAATGAGAGTGGCAGTGAGGTAGCTTCTGGGCTTTTGAACAGAAACACAAAACAGCTAACTTGGCTGTTAAGGAAGATCTACTTGAAGAAATATCAGAGGACTGGACCAAAGAGACCATTTATGAGCTGTGTTAGGCTACAGGTTAACTAATGTAAGAAAAAAACCCTGAACCACAATGGCTTAAACAATATACGTGTAGGATTCTGTATCTTGTTTAGGATAATGGTTACATAGGGATTTACAACTGTCAAAACTCAGTGAAAGACACCCCTCAGATTTCATACATTTTGGGGGTATTTATTATACATCAGTTAAAAGCAAATAGACATTTCTCTTTGCCATAATAGTCCATAGAGAGGTGAATCCATTGCAGTTTTGTTTTGTGACCGGTCAGCCCAGCTGTGCTGAATATGTAACTTTGAAACCGGAAAAGTTGGTGTTTGTACTGCCTGTCACTACCTGAACCCAAACATAGAGACAAAGTTTGAATCTTTACGGGCACTTTATTTAGATGCCAGCAATTTGAGAAGATGGCAGGTTATTACCTTAAAATCTGTCTTAATGTCCCATCTCAAGTCAATCTTTTTCTAAGGAGAAGGGTAAGTAAAGGGTTTGGGGAAAAAGGTTAAGGGAAAAGAGTTGAGTTCCTGCTTTAAGTTTTTCTCATCCTTCTTATCTGCTGATCAGCAATTCTGTATTTGTATCCCTCCCTGGAACACCAAGGCTCTGATGCCATCATGGCTTGCAGACACACCGGGCACAAGGCTGAATTGCTTGTGACACCTCCTGGGGGCAGGTGGTCATGCATTCCAGTTCCTGGAGAACAGCTCTCCACACGCATAATCACTGAGGCCTATCAACTATGACTGAAGCTAAAAGCTTTAACTCTAGAATTTCCCTGTCAACGTCATCTCTGCTGCCTAGTAAGGGAGATGAGGGAGGAGAAAATCCAGGGCATGAGGCTTGTGGCTTCTTTTTAGTTGGAGCTGACCTGGAATTGGCATCACCTCCACTTACATGCCCCAGGCCCAGCCTGCCACAAATCTCCATAAAACACAGAGAAATAGAGATTCAAGTTGAATAGCCATGTGGCCAGCTCAGACTCCAGAGGGCCAGGTCTATTCTTGTACAGAAAGGGTAAGGAGAGAATGATGCTGGAAAGGAGTGGGGAGCAGCCACCCCCTGGGTGGTCATGGTAACCTGTGATCCATGACAGCCGAGGAGCAGAAGGCAGACACCAGAATCATCCAGGGACAAAACTGATGCAGTTGGAGCCTAGGTCCAATTGTTTGGCCCTAGGGACGGAGTTAAAGGGAATGCAGTTGGTTATCGGTTGCCGTTGGTTGGAGGTGGTAGGTCAGGAGCCAGTGGAGCTGTGATGGGAATGGGGACAGGAGGACAGCTGCTGTGCTGGGGTGGGGCAGATGGAGCGCTGGCCAAGGGGGACTTAGAGTCTCTATCCTTAGAGGTGTTTAATAATAGAGGAGGCAGCTGTCGCTGCTGTGCAGGGTGTGGCTCCGCCTAAAACCAGGGAGCTAAATGCAATCGTGTTTTCTTAAACAGAAGGTTGAACATTTTGAAGGTAAAACAAAGCAGGAGGTGGAGGCTGAGAGGCAGCAGTTGGAACCCTTCTCCCTGCAGATGTCCCAGGCACGATGCCCACTCCCCAGTTCTCTCCACTGGCCACAGACATCTGCAGAGTGTCCGACGTGGGCTTATCGCCACCTGCTCTTTGGCACAGTCCACATCTTGCCTTTCGCTGGGTCTGTGCTTCTGAAACCTCTGGCCACAACCTACTTCATGACCGTTGCTGAGTTGTATCCTGTATCTTCGAGCACTGTGGCAGAGCCATGGGTTAGGAACATGTGTTTGGGTCTTAGGCACCCAAGGGGACCGGGGGAGTTTGGGGGCAGGAGCTGCAGCCGCAGGTGTCAGACTTGCGCGCCAAAAAGCGATCCGAAGGAAATGCACATGGAACACATGTTGCTGTTCTGAGTTGCTGTGCAACCCTGGTGTTGTTTACACCGAGGGCAGGAGTTCTCACGGAGAAGGTTAGGAATGCTTTAAAGGCACTGACCACACGTCCCACTGCTTTGCTTTCTCAGCTGTTCCTGACAAGGCTTGGGAAGTAGATGTTTGTTAATAAATGGTTATTAATAACCGTTTCGACTCCATGCACTGTCAAGGGTTTACATATTGATTCCTCGAGCAAAGGGTGACGTTCTTTACCTAATCTCCTTAGATTTCCTCCTGGTTACCCAGCATCAGATCCAGGAGTTCTTTCTATAAGTAAGAATCATAAGGTTTATTATGTGAGTGATAGGAAACAGGCGTCATCAGCGCCTGGGAACTTGGATAAGTCTTTAATTCTCTGGGTCTGTTTCCTCATCTGCCGTGGGAGTAGCGGGTAGACTAGGTGATGTCGGAGAACATTTTACTGGATTGATAGTCCATAATTTGCTCTTAGATTAAGCTGCTAGTCTTTCAGGCATTCTTCCTGCCATTTGCAACTCCTCCAGCTTCCTGCTGAGATAGCACAGGACTCTCCGTAATGTGGTTCACACGATTCCGGTTTGGTTAGGGGTATGAGTAAAGGTGTGAAAGCAAATGATCCAACAGGTGAGCTATTGTTTTCATTTTCGATCACTAAACAACACATCACCACAAAGCAGGACAGGTTAGCTGGATCCTCTGCTCAGGGTCTCACCAGCGGAAGTCAAGGTACAGCTCGGGCTGCAATCTTCTCTGAGCCTCGGGACCTCTCTGCAACTCACTTAGGTTGTAGGACTGGGATCCCTGTTTTTTGGTGGCCATCATGCCTTTCAAGGCTGTCCTCAGGTACCAGCCAGGTGGCCCTTGCACAGCGCAGCAGCTTCCTTCGGGGTCAGCAGGAGAGTCTGTTGCGGGCGCTCACGGTCTCTTTCAAAGGGTTCACCTAATTCCGTCAGGCTCTCCTAGAGCCACTGCCCGTTTTCATAACCTCAAAGACTGGTGATTAGCGACCTTAATTATGTCTGCAAAATTCCTTCACAAAGACAGGCCATTGGAGTCACGGGTCCCATCCCCACTCCAGGGGAGAGGATTACACAGAGGAAGGCTGCATGCACACTCTAGCAAGAACGTTGGGAAAGGGAGGGTATTTTATTATTTTTATTTTCAATTAGAGTTGACATTCAGTTTTCTGTATGAAAGTTAGATGTATAGCATAGTGGTTAGAAAATCATACACTTTACAGAGTGGTCCCCCAGTGTTTCAGGCACCCCCCTGACCCTACACACATGATAATGACCATCCCCTGTGCTGTACATGACATCCCCATGACTATTCTGCAACTACCAGTCTATGCTTCTTAATCTCTGCACCCATCTCACCTACCCTCATGCTCCTCCCTCCCCACTGACAACTGTGAGTCTGTTCTCTGTCTCTGTGAGTCTGTTTCTATTTTGTTGGTTTATTGTGTTCTTTAGAGTACATGTAGAAGTGAAATCACAGGGTATTTGTCCTGGGAGGGGTCATCTGAAAATTCTGCCTCCCGTAGCGAGGAAAGCTGGGTTGCAATCTCCCATGCCTACACACACTGTCCTGACGACCCACCAGAGCCCCCAGTTTGTGACAGGGGATGCTGGGGTCTCTGTGACCTGGAGAGGACACGACCCCTCTGAAGACACTCCCCTCCCCTGCCCGACTTCATGCTGCACTGATCAGGAGTTCTGAGTTCTGATTTTCATGGGAGAATTCCCGAGTGTTAAATTCGGACAACCATTTAAAAATGGCTTTACCACTTCAACGTTAAACATAATTATGAGGCCCTGGCTGGTAACACAGAGGATAAGGTGCCGGCCTGCGAACCCAAAGGTCGCAGGTTCGATTCCCCAGCCAGGGCACATAACCAGGTTGCAAACCAGGTCTCCAGTCAGGTCTGTAGCTGGAGGCAGGTGAAAAGCAACCACACATGGATGTCTCTCTCCCTCTCTGCCTCTCTCCCTTCCCTCTTTCTAAAAAAATAATGAAATAAAATCTTTAAACAAACAAACAAACCATAATTATGAACCTACAGCAACCTTTTAACCACCATCACGTGAGTTCTGTGTGGGGAAAGCCAAATCCAGTTGCAGGGGCAAACTTGGCCTTGTCAAGGAGGAATCCAACGGGAATGCCAAAATCGTTTCAGGGGGCTGTGCTCTGTCAGTCTGCGGGGCCATGTGCTTGGCAGCGCATCTTGGGCACTAGACAGTGATGACGTGAGTGAGACCCTGAGGTGATCAAGGAGGGAGCCCCCCGGGACCCCTGCGCTGAAACCGTGTTTGCCCCGAGTGAAGGCGCTCAGCCTGTCACGCAGCTCCTCGGGCAGAGTGGCACCTTGCCCCACGTTTGTCATGCAGCACCTTCAGTGGTTTGCCAGAAAATTACTCCCCAAATTATACTTCTGTGAAGAGTGCACAGTAATAATGCACCGCAAGGGCAGAGAAAAATGTATTGCAATTGGGTATATTGAATAATGCGATGTTTCAACACCACCGGAAAGAATGTTGTATTATTAAAGTACCACAGCAGTTTTCAAACGCGGCATTCAAATCACCAGGAGCAGGCCTCAGGGCTGAGAGAAGAACAAATATTGAGTTTTTCTCAGAGCCATGGTGGGTTGAGGATCCCCTCAACCCACTTACACTTTCAGAGATAGACGATATTTACAGGAAAGGAGGACTGGGATGAAGAAGGAATCCTTATTCAAGACAGGAGTGGCAAAATTATAGATGTGCGAATGTGTCTTGAAGCAGCCTACGCAGGTGCGGTCAGGTGGGGAGCTGAGCCCTTATACGGGAAATGTGATTGCAGCCAAGGGCCCCAAAATGCCTACCTTTTCCGGAATGTCTGGCTTTGAGCGTACAAAAGACAGTGCTTTCAGAAAGAAAGAAGGAACTTGTACCCTTTGCAACAACATGGATGGAACTGGAGAGTATTATGCTTAGTGAAATAAGCCAGTCAGTGAAGGACAAATATCATATGATCTCACCCATTACGGGACAATAATGAGCAAAACTAACAACAAGCAAAACAGAACCAAGTATATGAATACAAGGAATAGGCCTTCAGTGGTCAG
>PVIW01006836.1:0-81196 GCA_004026585.1 Noctilio leporinus | reverse complement strand
AAAAAAAAAAAAAAGAGGAAGGAAGAAAAGAATAAAGGGTTTAGGTGGCTGGGGAAGGGAGGAATACTTAGATTGAGGACTGGAAATGCTTCATAGCCACAGAGTGAGTAGACTTTAATTCGAGAGTAGGGGGAGGATCTTGGGTATTTAGGTGGATTGAGGTATGGGGGTGATTAAGAATATGTGAGAAGTCACTTTTGCAAAGGATATGTTGGGGATTAATAGTTCATATTGCTCTCGGTGTAACTCAGGTGCTTGAGATTAGCAGCAATCCCTTTCCTGAGGCTGGCTCTTTTTCTTGGTCAGGATTTTACAGTCTATAGTCTATATTCTAGCCAGTCTTGGCGTGTGGCAGGTCCTCTGATTGTCACATTCAGAGCTGATTCTGAGTGTCCACCCCCAGGTAGGCTGGGCCTTCCGCAGCCTGGCTGGGTGTTAGGGCTGCCGGAGTTCTGGAGCCCGCAGGGTGCCCTCTTTCACTCCTGGCGGAGGTTCCTGCCCAGGACGAGCACCCAGCACCCCTGCAGGGCAGCCTGCAACTTTGCTTGTCCCTGTGACGACTGGCCCCGCCCCCGCAGTTCCGGGAGGAGGCTGCCCCTGTCTGTCAACACCGTCCGGGGTCCGCCTACACTGTCCCGCCCTTCCGGGGTGAGCACCACGCCTCCAAGCCAATCAGCTCTCCGTGGAGTCCTTTACGCAGCCTCTGTGATGAGCCCCTCCCAGGTGTGGGCGGTGCGGCCTTTGTCTCCGGCAATGGCAGGTCAGCTGTGTCCACCCCCACCCCCCCATCCCCCCACCCCCGCTACTAGTTCCCGGCTCCCCGGCTGGCCGTTTGGAGTTTCTGCGGAGCCTGGGGGCCTGTGTGGTTGCGCAGGGCTGGGCCTCCCCCCTCGCAGGGGCTTCTAGCTGCTGTTTACCCGGTGGCCCAGCAGCACTGTTTTCGGCCCTCTCGCCGCCCAGCCAGTGCACTTCCCCACTCCCTGGCTTCGGCTTCCTGCAGGACTCTTCTCCTCCACCTCTAGCCCTGCTTGGAGCCTCCTCTCCCCGTTGCCGGAGTGAGTCTCTCACACAGTCCCTCCCCTGCAACAGTTCAATTCCGGGTTCCCTACGGCGTTCGCCCTCGCCGCCCGCACTTCACTGTTGAGACTTCCAGTCGCCAGGGAGCCTGGAACTGGCCCCAGTCAAACGTGCCCCTCTGGGCAGAGCCGCCACTGCCCAGAGCCGACCCTGGCCTGCTGTCCGGTCGGTCGGGAATGCCTCACCTACTGTCCTGCTGGCCTCCTCTGCCTCTGGGCTGTGCTCCCCTGTGTCCAGATGCTGCCCGTTCCAATCCCCAGGGTCCTGAAGATGTCTCACGCTCCTTATCCTGTCCTCTAGCTGCTTTGGTGCTCGAGAACACCATCAGCACTGCTCTCTACTCTGTCGCCATCTTCTCTCCAGAAACTAGTTTTAAGCAGCATTAGTGGGCAGGTAATGTATGCAGCCTCTGGAGTTTTGTCTAGGAGGAAGCTATTGCCTGGCACTTGCCCTAATGCCAGGCACTTTCATTTCTCCTCATATGCCACTGGTACCCTTCCAGCTGCTGCCCTTGTGCTAGAGCCCAGCGGAAGCAAGTCTGTAAGTTCTAAGTGCATTTGAAGCCCTTTAAAAGGAGAATCCTGAGAATCCCATAGTTTCCTCTGCCACCCCAGCTCCGACTGGTGTTTGCAGCCAGAGGCTATGGGCACCTATCTTCCTGGTCCTGGAATCCTGGGCTGGGTGGATCCGGTGAGAATAGGATCTATGGCTCCTGAGGAACCCTTGCTGGTTTTTATCCACCACGTGCGGGTGTAGAACCACCTGTCTTTGTCTCTGAGTCTTGCCTCTTTGTCCCCTCCTACCCATCTGGATAAATATCACTTCTTTAATTCCTTGGTTGTAATTGTACACAGCTGAATTTTCTGACAATTCTGTGTGGTAATTGTTTCGTAGTCTAGTTGCAGTTTTTGCTGTGGTCATGCAAGGAGGAGAGTCGTATTTATCTTTACCTATATTTTGACCTGGAAGTCCGCTTGTAAGTTTTTTGCTCTATGCTAGATTGAGATTTATTTTGCAAGAAAATAAAGGTTTCTTAGGGTGCTCAATACTTACCATTACTTGTAAGTATATACTGGTAGTTCACACAAATAAACAGCATATTGATCAATTATAAGTATGAATGGCCCCATGATATGAGAAAACTTGGTTGACTGTCAGACCATGGTAGTCATCTTAAAGCCTGCTCAGTCCTTTTTGAGAAGCACTGTGAACCACTATGTGAACAACAAAGGCAGAGAAGTTTCAAGGGCAGTAAGAACATACTATTTAATTTAAACAACCCTCTTTCAAGCTGGAGAGGCTGAGCAAGAAGCGCTTTCTCTTTCCGTTTCAGATTCACTCTCCTGCATTAGGCCTCACCTGATACAAGGGTAATGCATAGTATTGAAATAATCACATTTTACTAAAGTTTGTTATAAGAAAAATATGTATGCATTTGCCATAAAGCTATATATAAAGATACATTATACTATGTTATTTAATGTCTTCTATAGAAAAATGAAAACTCCCTCAAAGGTCAAAGTTAAGGGCAGGGGGAAACTCTTCCTTAAACAATTTATGGGTTTTGAATTAGAATACCAGGTATATAACTCCTCCTATGGACAGAGTTTATTTGCAAGGTGAGCGAGCAGGAAGGAGGGAGGAAAAGAGAGAAGGGAGAGAGAGAGAGAGACACTCTCCATGCTTGACCTGCTTGTCTACATCTTTATCACAACTGTCTGATGCATGGCATTAAAGGAAATGTAATATGTAACTGATAACCTACTGTACCAACAGTGAGTGATAAGTTTATTGTAAGATGCCCCCTAGGATAACACAAAGACTTCTGAACAAGTTCTTCCATTTATGTCTACTCACTATATTTTAAAGATCAGTTCAGTCAAAGCTTGAATAATTAAAATATTTTGAAAACTACAACATTATAAACCAAACAGATTAGAAAAGTTCAGTTCTTCTGTATCTGTTTGTCCATCTGCCTGTTTCTCTCTCCATGTAATTTAATAAGGGAATACTGGTTTGGTTTTTAAGTTGGATATATTATAATGAGAATGGAGGCTATAAAAATATTCGAGAAGTAAAATTATGTAAGTAAATTATGTAAATAAAATTTTGTGGCATGGGTATATTCTAAAAATATTGAAATGCAGAATTTTGTAGCTAAGAGCTTTGTTTCTACTCAACAGACCAGCTGGGGTTATTTATATTAGGAGTGCAAACTTAAACAGATTACCTACCCCTGAGGTCAACTTCCCTCCTGTGTTAATTGAGAATAACTACTTTTGACTTAAAATGTTGTTGTGAGGAATGGATGGGATCATATCTATAAAACATCAATCCCAGTGCAATCACTTAAGAAAGAACTAGCATTATAGGAGGATTTCATCATTTATCACATATAAATTTTAAAAAGTATAGCAGAAATACACAAATCCTGAAATAAGATTAAATATAAGCACATAACAAGATAACTACTATAATTTTTAAGTTTTACCAGAAAATTTTTGAAATGTATCAGTATAAAATTTAATAATATAATAAATTTATTATATTTAATAAATATAATAATGATATTTAAAATATCATTATTAAGGGACAAGAAGGTCTAAGAAATATGTGTCTATGACTCTATAAATAAAACCCAAACTAGGGACAATTTGTGTAAAAGAAAGCATTGATTCTTTAATGAAAAGAAGGAAGGCAAGAGAAATAAACGGCATTAAGTTTACAAAAGGCTGATTTGATATGTTGAGATGTGAAACATGCCAAAAGGTGTTGTGGGTTCTGCTTTGACATTAAGAGGAACCTGAAACACATAGGTCCCTTGGGGTATAGTATAAAACATTGCAAATGTAACAAGTACTATCAATGGTGTTTCATTATTATCCACTCACTCACTCACTTATACTTCAGAGTGTGGATTCAAGAGAGAATAGCATGTACTATTTAAGAAGAGGCAAGATAACATGGTAGGTTTGAGAAACTGAAAAAACAACAAAGCTAAAATATAATGGGGTTATTTATAAAGGTATAGTATAAGCCATATTACAAATTTGGGTGTTATTACCAAATGATACATAGCTTCCTGATATCCCCAAAGACATGGGGAAAAAACCATGAACCTCATATGTGTTGATGAGACTAATAAGAGGGAGGTATTAGTGCCTAATTACTATGCATCTATCTTTTGATAACCAGTTTCAGACTCATATAACTTTTACATTACAAGTAGATAGGGTTTTGCAATTTGGTTGCTAAGCAAGAGATTCATTTCTTGGATCACATAATTCTCAAGGCCCTTGAGGTAAACGATCTCCAACATTTCTAGTTACTAACACTCTGTATTTACTGTTTTTTTTCCTTATTTATTATATAAATTTACTTTTAAGTCAGATTTACTCCCTTTATTAAACTAAAATGTAGACTACAAGAAATAGTCTCTAAGGATTTTCATTTCCCTACACAGTACCAAAGATGGCTAGGATATCAAATAAAGTGGACAGTCATACACTGAACTGTGAAACATTGGTGCATCCACTTTAGAAAACAACTTAGCACTGTGATAATACTATGCAAACACCAAAATGATGATAAATACAAAATACAGGTCATTAGTTACCTACAAAGAGATTCAGTGACTGTTATCTTTGAAGCTTCTAAAGCAACGCCTTGCAAGGTCTGTCCAGAAAGTATCAAACCAATGTCAATATAATTCAGTTTGTGCGGCCAATACTTTTGGGACAGACCTCATATTGTTGAATTTTTGAATTGTTTTGCAAGCATTTGCTTTATTATTATTCCTAATACCATGTTTGTGTGTTTTTCATAATAAAATAGAAAACAGTATTTTTTGAGAATGAAGTAATCATTCCAAGCTAAAATTGTTTACTTGCATATTACATAAATATTCCTAACAATGGTACCTCAAAGCAGTGCTATTTTATGGTTTCTGGAAAATTTTAAATTTGAAAATGAATAGTCAAAACATCAGTATAAATATAAATTTATTTACTATATAAAGATGAGAACATTTTCTTATTTAAATGAGGAAAAAATATAATTGGCACTTTGAAGACCCCCTAAATATAACATTCTTATATGTATACCAAAAAACAATGAATACAAATTTGTTTTTTTCTCTTCGGAAGTATCAGTCTCCAGTGGCTAAGCTGTGTGTTTAAATTTTGGAAAAAAAACTAAGAGAAAACAAATTTCCCTCTCCTCTGACCTTTATGTAAAACACTACTGCTGAATTCAATGATTAACTGCACCTGAGTATTATTGGGTTGCCCAGAAAGATTTTGTTTTTCTGTAAAATGGGTCTAGTAGCACTTAGTTATCTTTAATGTCATTGAAAATAATTTTGTTAGATTGTATTGTGACAGCTGTCATATCAGTGTGTATTGTAAAAAACTTATCAAAATTGGTGAATTTTTATGTAGCCATTTTAATTTATTTTTAACATTTTATTTATTATTTTTAGAGAGAGAGGAAGGGAGAGAAGCAGAGAGGGAGAGAGACATCAATGTATGGTTGCTTTTCACCTGCCTCCAGCTATGGACCTGGCTGGAGACCTGGCTTTGCAACCTGGTTATGTGCCCTGGCTGGGGAATCGAACCAGCGACCTTTGGGTTCGCAGGCTGGTGCCTTATACACTTTTCCACTAGCCAGGGCTCCATTTTAATTATCGAAGATGGAAGAAAATAAGCAACATTTTCAGCATATCATGCTCTATTATTTCAAGAAAGGTAAAAACACAGTTGAAATGCAAAAAAAAAAAAAAAAGAAAGAAAGAAAGAAAGAAAAGGATTGTGCAGTATACAGAGAAGATGCTGTGACTGATTGAATGTGTGGAAAGTAGTTTTCGAAGTTTTGTGCTGGAGATTTCCCTTTTGATGGGGCTCCAAGGCCAGGTAGACCAGTTGAAATTGATTGCAGTCAATTAAGACATTAATTGAGAACAGTCAACATTATACCACTTGGGAGATAGCTGCCATACTCAAAATATCCAAGTCAGTAAGTTATTAATTGAGAAGTTATTGGTGAAAATTATAAATGTGTCTTTTATTTTACAGAAAAAAGGCAAAACAAAACGAGCTGTTCTACCAGTGCAATAGAATCCCCTGGAGGGTGGGTCATATTCCAATGACTAGGCCCCACCTTTAGAAACTGAACGCAATTGGTTGGGTGGAGCTGAAGCATCTGTATTTTCTAAAAGATCTCCCAGGTGATTCTAATGCACTGTCTTCAAGTTTGATCACCATGCCAGCTGCAGCAGCATCACCTGCAAAATTTTAAGACATTCTTCATCTTCATTCCAGACCTGTTGAATCAGAAACACTAGCGTTGGAGTCCAGCAGTGTGTGTTCTAACAAGCTCCCCAGGCGATTTTGATGTTCCCTGAAGTTTGCAAACCACAACATTATGCTATAAGGTATCTCTTTCAACTTTTCTTTCCTAATTCACCTAAGTGGGGGAAGAATATCTCATTAGATTAAAAACTTTGAGAAAAGGAGCTGAGCCTTCTAAGCTCAGCTAACTTGGACCTTTTTGTGTCTGGCCTACTCACAGGGGTTTCATTAGGGTCTTCTCTTTGGCTATTCAATACATTCAGCATGGCAAGCTCTGTTGCCTTCAGTGTAATTTCTAGCCACTGCAGTCAGTGCCTGGCAACATAAATCTCACTTTGGGGTGAAATATAGCAAGCATCTTTGGCAACAGATCTAAAATTTTCTTGTGTTTTCAAATTTATTAGTATTTTCATTGTTCTATACCTTCCCTTGTGTCTTAATTATAGATTCCAATATAAGGATAATGAGAGTAGCGGAGTTACCTTTATTGTCTCTTATGAGGCATGTCAAATAGAGAATCTTTATCAAATAACAGGAGGAGGCACTCTTCAATATGATTGAAGCCATAGGGAAAGAGTTACATGTGAGAAGTTGGGAAAGGTTTCTCATCAAGCTGATGTGACAGAAAAGCTACCTGTTGGGAGAATAGAACAAATCTGGGTCAAAAGAAGGTGCTGGAAAATGTAAGGGACTGGTTTTGAGACTACTTCCATGTGAGCAAGATAAAGATTCTGCAGGTGCTAGGCTTGTTTAGTCATTTCCCTTAGTCTGTTGCTGGATAGTGAGGAGAGATGACTTTTTCATATCTGGTTGAAAATCAAGGTTGGGCATTTCCTGTGTGATCATTTCCTAAGGTAGCAAAGCTGCACCATTTCCCCCTTGCAGTTATACTTTGTCTTAATGAGTATGTTGTGGATATTTTAATATGCATTTCCTAAAGGACTAATATGGTTAAGATTTAGTCATTTTATTTTGTAATTTTAATTATTTTATCAAGAAGAGCATTTTGTCCAATGTTCTATTGTCTCATCTACTACTTTGTAATGTTTTTACCTTTGTTAAAGTATATGAATTTTTTTTTTAATGAAAAAAAACAAAAAAAAAATCAATATTCTCAATACTGGGCCCCATCCTTCTTATTATTTTGATATGCATTTCTCATACTCTGTTTTTATGTATATATGTGTATTCACAGAAATATATAGTTTCATTTTAAATGAGTGATTTCACACATATGTATCATCGTTTTTGTGCGAATTTGGGGTGTGATTTTTTCTGCTTGACAATATACCCTGATCTTTCCATATCAGCGTGTGTAGATATAGAACTTCACTACTACATAATACTCCAGTGTATAGAGGGCTCTTTTAGGAAAATTTATAACATTTTGTTATGATAAGCAATACATCTCTCCTTGCCCACCGCACTTAACTAGAATATAAGGGCTCATGGCTATTCTGTTCATCTATGATATCTCTGGGGCCTGGAATGGTCCTTGGTACATGGTTGAAACTAGATGACTATTAGGTATAACTAAATAACAAATGGATATATGTACCGGTTGGCTCCTAGTACTTGGAGAGACTTAAATTGTAGGTTTAACTCTTCAGGATCGTATTGAATTTGAATGTCTGAACAGCAGACAAAGAGATCTGTATAGCACCGGTTCTAAAATTGTTTTTGGTTAACAAGGCATGATGTAATGTCAGTTTTCCTGAGAAACACTGCTTTACTGGAGCTGGTCTTTGATTGAAGAAGCTGTTTTAACTAGCTATCAGTAATAAGAAAAACTAGCAATAGTTTTTCCACTAGGTTAAACACAGTAACATGAAATAAACTGTTTATCATAACCTACTAAATTAGGCCAGTTGAAAAGGATACAGAAGTTAAATTGGATTTTATGGGAAACCTACAAATAATATCCACTCTAATTTAAATCACACCTTAATCAATGCTAGAAATTAATACTGTTCACTCAAATATTTTTAAAATGTGTTTTTTTCTTATAATTTTTATTTTATTAAAAAATGGGTATGCTTAGTTTATGGGGGAGTATGTAGTAAAAATTGTGTAACATACATGGAATTACTTTTTTTCTTAAGAGACTGGGTTTCCAGCACAGATAATGGAAATATACTTTATAATTAGGCTGTTTTATTGTTCCCTTAGAACCTTTTCATCAATATATGTATAAAAATGGTGGAAGATATTAACAGGTCTATTTCCCCCCCCATTTCTTTCTAGTCAAAGACTGTTTCAGCATGTTACAATGCAATTTATTTCTCTAAAAATAGCTGTAATTCACTTTTTTATATAAACTAAATCAAATGGTGAGAGTGTTATAGAGAGCCTGACTCAGGACTTTAACACTAGACTGAGAGGGTTGCTAAGTTCCAAAGCTTAATTGACTCAGCTTGCTCTGTAATAATAATTACAACCTTTCTAATTGAGGCCTGAAAGACCTGCCAAAGAGTTACTCCTTTTTTTCTTACAGATTTAATAAAAGGTCAAACTCTTTCAAAATGAGAACTTATTCCTTTTCTTTATTGCTACCTGCCCTATGTAAATCCACTGGTATGCTATGAACTATTACTTGATTGCAATTCAGGAAAGGGAATCTACCTGATAGAAGATATAAGAAATATAATGAAAAAAAATTCAATTAACAAAATTTCTCTTAATCTCTCCTAAAACTATATACTCATTTCAATCACTTTGAAGAAATGAAATATATTTTTAAAGGAAAAAAATGTTTTGCTTTAAAATGGTCAGAATTTGTCTTTATAATAAATGAAAACATATTTTCCTCGTACCCAGAACAACTTCACTGGTTTATTTAAAGTCACTGTTTTATTTGCGGCATAGCCCACTTAAATATCTTAAAGATTTCACTCTATTACTAAAGTGAAGGAAAGCACATTCAACATTTGCAAATAATCACTTATGTACATTTTTAAAGTATTGTAAGTACTTTTAATTAAGAATTTATGATATACATGAAGGAAAAGTTTTTAATAAGAATATGAGGAAATTTTCTCATCTAATTTCTTATAAAACACTTTAGTTCAGAATATAGATCAGAATATAGAATATAGATTTATATAAATTTCAATTTAACAAATACTATTTAATCATACATATGTTTAAAATATAGTGAAATAATTTAAATGGTTTTTGCTATAAGTGCTTTACACTAGTGACTTATTTAGGATACTCAAACTTTAGTCATAATTTATTTAAGAGCTTTGTCCAAATAAACAAGAGACTTACAGATTTACATGCAAAAATCACTTTTAGAGGCTTCTAGTAATATGAAAAACTAAGAAATCTGTGGATTTCTCTCCCCTGCTCCCCACCTCATATAATTACCCATGCATTTTTAGAATATTTTATTGTTTATGTTATTACGGTTGCTCCCAGCTTTTCTCCTTTTGCCCCCTTCCACCTAGCCTATTCCCTAGGCCCTTCATATATGTTCTTTGATTATTCCCTTTACCTTCTTGCAGTAAGTCCTGCCTCCTCCTCCCTTCTGGTCACTGTCAGTCTGTTCCATGCTTCCATGCCTCTGATTCTATTTTGCTCATTAGTTTATTTTGTTCATTAGATTCCTCTTATAAGTGAGGTCATATGGTATTTGTCTTTCATGGACTAGCTTATTTCACCAAGCATAATAGTTTCCAGTTCCATCCATGCTTTCGCAAAAGGTATGAATTCTTTCTTTCTTAGTTGGCCATATAAAAAATTTTAAAGTATATAACTTGACTTAATAATAAACAAATAAGTAATGAAAAATCAAAAGCAGAGAATTAAGTACAAATTGAGAGGGGTCACCTATGTGTATTCTAGTTTCAGATCTCTTTCCTAATTGCTGGGGCTGGGGTTCTGACAAGCACACTAGGATGGATGACACAGCCTTTGGGTGGGTAATAAGGAGTTTGGAATCATCACTTCACATGAAGCTCAAAACAAACTTGATACTTGATAAATCTGTTGGAAAAGAAAGGAAATTAAAGTCATTTTTAAAGATCTGAAATCTCAGTCCTGGGCCACTTTAGCTTGTGGTTATAAAGCTTAAAAAAGTGAGAAAACACAAAATCAAGAAATAAACATAGCCCTGTTTGGTGGCACAGTGGATAAGACTCTGGCCTGTGAACCCAAATGCTGCTGGTTCAATTCCCCAGCCAGGGCACATAACCAAGTTGCAGTCCAGGTCTCCAGCCAGGTCTGTAGCGGAGGCAAGTGAAAGGCAATTATACATTGATGTCTCTCTCCCTCTTTTTCTCCCTTCCTTCCCCTCTCTCTGAAAATAATAAATAAAATTTTTAAAAAAGAAAAAGAAACATAAAGAATTGAAAAGTTTCATAAAAACCTATAGGGTCCACCAAGAAATGTCAGGAATCCTTCTGCATGAAGACTACTTTCATTACTGAGGCATATGGAACACCCATAGACAAAAGAATCACCACTAAAAATGACATTTCTGTAAAAACATTATAAAACAAACAAGAGGGAAATCCCATTCAAGAATCCAAATAACCTACAAACTGAAAGATTGTCAGATAAAGAAAACAGTAATTTGAAACAAATATGTTTAAAATTATTAAATACATACAAGATGAGTTAGGAACTAATACTTGAGAATATTTGGAAAAATTGAAATAGAACTCCTAAAAATCAACATAACCTTTTAAATTAATAACTAATATAACATTAAATACCAAATTAGGCTATTAGAAAGTTAAAATCTGGAAGGTAGATTTAAGTGAAACTCAAAATACAAACATAAAAATCAAAACTGAGAGATAAGTTTAAAGTTTATAATAAGAAATGAGAAGGGTTGCTGTGCATCTAATAAAAGTGGCATAAGAAAATAGAATATTGGGGGGAAAATACACAAATAAATATGGCTGAAATGTTGCAGGGTTGAAGAAAGACATGAGTCTTTAGATAAGAATACAATGGATCTTCAACTAGCCATGAAATTACAGAGCATAAAAGACAAAAAATAAATAAATAAACAAAACATCAGAAAAATTTTTTCCATAATTATAAAAGCAATGAGACTGACACTATAGAAATCTTAGATTTTTTTTTTTAAAGTTAAATATTTATCCAAACCTAAAACATTGTCCGTATTTGCATAAGGGGTATCAAGTCTGTTTGTAAAAGTAGGCCTAAGGGAAATACCTATTTCCTTAAGATGTATATTGAATTTCAGTTGGCATTGTTCAAGCCTAATGGAAAACAATTGCACCTGAATTTTGAGTGAATGACTAGATTATACAAATAAGTAAATAAAATGAAAGAAATTACATGTTTTTATTTGCAGTGATATAATTATTTATATAAAATTCCAGAATTTTTTAGTGTATTAGATTATATAGAGTTTGGCCACTGTTCTGGATGCATAATTAAAAGTATAGTTGTATACTAGTCATAAGCAAATAGGAAACAGACTTAAAATACTATATTAGCATTGACAATTAAACTAAGATTTTTTGTCAACAGACAAAAACTAATTCTTATTAATAAAACTTTAAAAAGAAAAGGAAAAGGAAATAAAATGGGATACATATATGTATATATATACATACATATGTATACATGTACATATATACAGGGTGCATGTGATGAATTGGCAATAACTTTGCATCTCCTTATTTCATGTGCTTCTTATTAATTTTGAAAAACTGTAAGATTGTGATTTAACATCATAGCTTCAGATATAAAGTGTTAAATTCTGAGAGCAACTGTCATGTTGAAGGAATACAATGTTAGAGCAACCGTACAATGTTAGAGACTGTGTGCCTAGCGAACTGCTAAGAAAACTGTGGACTTCAACATCATCCCTTTATGTACAGTTTACAACATGAAGAAGGTGTATGATGCTGATCTTGATGTCACCACACCAACAAGGAAAACACATAAGGTACACAAAGATCGCACAAGTCCAGATATTGTACACAGAATCTAGGAGATCATCAATGAAGATCCAGGATATTTATCTTGATGTTTTGAGAGAAGTAGTTGTATCATGGATGAAGTAAATCACAAATGTACTTCATTTTATCTTCCAACAAGATGGTGCACCAGCACATAATGCCAAAAGGTGCAAGAATTTCTCAGTGTCAATGTTCCTAAATTCTGGTCAAAGGAAATCTGGCCACCTAGTTTACCAGATGTAAATCCTTTAGACTATTATGTATGAAACATTTGTGACAGAGAAGTTAATAAGAAACCTCATTCCAATAAAGAGGCTTTTAAAACTAAGATTGAAAGCATTATGATGTCTATGGATAAAGAAAAGTTTATTAAAGCTTGTTCCAAATTCTGAAGTCGAATTGAGTCTATTATTGCAGCAAATGGAGACTTTTTTGAACAATTTAAAAAATAATGACTGTTTATGTATTTACATATAAGAATATGTTTATTTCAAAAATATAACACTTTTGTGATATGCTGTTTATTTTACTAAAATTTTGCCTATTGATCACACACACCCTGTATATACATGTATACGTACTATATACTGTATATGCAATTTAAAGGTAAACTAAACTGAAAAGTGATTAACTATATGAAATGTTGTTCAATCTAATTTGTGATTTGGGTAATATGTGTTTAAGCTGCAAGATATTACTAGACATCTATCAAACTGATAATATTGGTGTATAAATTATACCCTGTATTTAAATTTTAATATATACCAAACAAGGAGACATGTATATATATAATAAAGTATAAAGCTAATATCAAGAATAGTAAGAGGTTTGAGGTCTTACTCTTCTTGCAGTTAACAATTTATGATGTTCTTATTTCATGGACCCTGGTAGAAAATACAGTACTTAGGGTCAGAGACTTTATTACTAATAACACAATATATAGCTTGAAAATTTATATCTGTCCCAACACTTCCTATGAAGATGAAAGCTACACACACAGTGTTATTTCTTAATATAATATTTTGAAAAAAACAAAGTATTTGAGAGAACATATTGAGATAACCATGGCTCAGGGGTGGGGGACATGGTGTTGGAGTAAAGTGAGTGTGGTTACATGACGGCACGTGATCCTTGCGGTGATGGAACTGTAACTACCTTGACTGTAATGCTGTATACAGAGACTTACACATGTGATAAAGTTGTAGAAAACTAATTAAACACACAAACTGACACAAACAAATGGCTACTGGTATGAAATGTAAAACTGGTGGATTCTAAATAAGATTTGTGGAAATTCCATACTGTTTTCCATAGAAGCTGCACCAATCTGCACTGATCCCACTGCTGAGATTACACCCTAAGAACCCTGAAACACCAGTTCAAAAGAACCTATGCATCTCTATGTTCACAGCAGCATTATTTATAGTAGCCAAGGACTGGAAACGGCCTGTGCCCCTCAGTAAATGAGTGGATCAAAAAACTGCAGCACATTTACACAATGGAATACTATGCAGCAGAGAGAAAGAAGGGACTCCTACTATTTGCAACAGCATGGATGGAACTGGCGAACATTATGCTTAGTGACATAAGCAAGGCAATGAAAGCCAAATACCATATGATCTCACCTGTAAATGGAACCTAATGAGCAAAACAAACAAATGAGCAAAATAGAACCAGTCACATGGAAATAAAGAATAAACTGATAGCAACGAAGGAGGAGGGAGAAAGGGGAAAATAGGGGAAAGGGGAAAATAGGATGAGCCTACCCAAGGAACAAGTGTAAAGGATCCATGGACATGAACAACAGGGTGGGGAATGACAATGGGAGTGGCAGGGTGGACAGGGCAAGGGACAACAATGGGGAAAACTGTAATTGAACAATAATAAAATGTAAAAATGAAAAAAAATAAGTAAGATGTGTGGATTATGTAATATGAATATCATGGTGGTGATATACTGCAGCTTTACAATATTACCATTGATAAGAAACTGGGTAAGTTATACACAATATCTCTCTATAGTATTTCTTAAAAGTGTATGGATATTTGTAATTATTTCAAAAATGTCAATTAAAAAAGTTATATGAACAATTGTAGATATAGAACCCTGTACAGAATTTAAAGTTGGGAATTGGTTACTTTGGTTCTATAGAATAATTTATGAATGCTTTCATACTCTAATTCATCTATTTCACTCAAAAATTTACATACTGTTGACATCACATTATTCAACCAGCTTTTTTGGTTCAAGTATAACTACACCTTTTACCCCTTTTATCTTCATACTCTATTGAATTTTTCATTTTCTTTAAACTATCATACACCTCATCTTTAACTACCTAATTAAATATGGATAATAATTTCAATTACTGTTTTTCAGACATGCTAAACTCCTTATCAATGCATTCTCCACATTTAACCTATACTACTTTTCTATAAAGTGGTCACTGTGTCACCAATTTGAAAAAGTCCTTTATCTATTGCCTTTTATCACCCTTAATTCAGGAAGCTAAATGAAATCTTTGCAACAGCTTGCAGGTTGGATAAGAGATATTCACATTGCTACTTATACCATGAAAACATGATTATTAAACTTAATTGCACTCTAAAATGAATTATGAAAATCCATTCAATTTCTTTATTCAGCTTTCTCTTTGTTTTTCTAAAAATGTATCAGATATTCTTTTCCCTAGATTCGCTAACATGGTACCTCCAAAATACTTACATGAATTGACCTCACTCCATGAAAACATAAAAGATATTATACAGAAACTAAATTATCTTCTTTCTACAGTACCTACAAATTAAACTATATTTGAAATTCTGCTTCCCTCCTACCCATCTAATTTGACAGTCCCTTCCTCTTATCAAAGGCAAATCTTCACACTTAAGGTCTGCCTTCTTTTAATTGATTACTCAGGGCTTGAGTTTGTGATTTTTTTAAACTAATACTCTTTCCTAAAATGTCCCAAATTACCAACTATATGCCAAACACTTCCAAATGCATATCTGTAACTAAGTCTTAACTAACTCCCTATGTAGAATCTCCTCTAATTTAAAATTCAGTATGTCTGAAACCGGTATCAGCATTCCTCTGCTAGCATCTCCTGTCTTAGCAAATAGCACACCAACACTTTATTCAGGAAAGTCTTCCCCGCACACATTTCCAACCGAATCAATCTCCCCAATGCATTTAAATAATCACTGCATCACTATATTCTACTGATACTGATTCCAAAAAATATGCAAATTTCTTATCTTCAGTACTATTAATTACCTGTATTGCTTAAAAGGCTCCAACTCATTTCCCAAATCTAATAATTCCTCAGTTATATTACTGCACATTTCCCCATTTTCTCATTTTCTACTGCTTGGCCAGAGTGATCATCTTAAAAATATATTAAATATTACATCTCTGTTAAAACATTCCCTTCTTAAAACTAAAATTAAGACTCTTGGGATCATGACCTGTAAGGACTTATCTGATCTATCTAGGAAATTAAAGATCATCTGGCTTTGCTTCTTAACTCCCATTTTTATACCTCTATGCTTCTTATTTACTAAACTGTAGACAAATTGGCCTTTTTAGACCAGAATAACCACAGAAACCTGTATATTCGATATTCTAAATTTCTGGAAAATTCTCCATGAATTCTTAACATTTCAGTATTTTGGATTCTGAATCTCAGATCAGCAGTCATCTCAAACTATTTTTCTGGTTTTACCACATAAATTATCCTCACACAAAAGTGCTACTTTTGACTTTCATCATATATATAATTTGTAGAAAAGAGAATTGACTGCTTTGTTTGATTACTGAGTTTTTTGGCTCACTAGAATTGAGCATAAAGCATGGGCATTATTTATCATATTCATCTCACTGTCAAATAATCAAAATAGGATCTAAAACAAAAACATTCACTAAATATTTTGAATCTATACTAATATCAATAGCATGCTCCCCTTCAGTTATTGCCACTTTTTCTTCTCTGTTCTAATAGTATCTAAAGATATAAACACCCTGGCTGGTAGTACAGTGGATAAGGTGCCGGCCTGCAAACCCAAAGGTCGCAGGTTTGATTCCCCAGCCAGGGCACATAACCAGGTTGCAAAACAGGTCTCCAGTCAGGTCTATGGCTGGAGGCAGGTGAAAAGCAACCATATATTGATGTCTCTCTCCCTCTCTGCCTCTCTCTCTTCCCCTCTTTCTAAAAAATAATTAAATAAAATCTTTTAAAAAAATAAAAAATTTTAAAAAATTTAAGATATAAAGACTATCTTTGTATATCCTCTTGGATCCTATTAATCAACCACTGACATATAATAGTAATAATTAAGAAAACAAGTTGGAATAAGACAACTCATTGCATATCTTCATTGGCTTCCTATTACTATTAGGATAAAGAGCCATAACTATTGTCTTTGTGACAAGATTTTGAAAAGATTGGATTTTGTCTTAATTCTAATTTGTCTTCATTATCCCTCCCATTTTATTCATTTTAAAACCAGCTGAATTTTGTTTTTCTTATTTTAAAATTTCCTAAATTATTTGGCATTATAAATGCTCACCTTATTTTTATATAGCAGAAGTGGTAAAAATATAGTGTAATAATTTACAGATAAGATGGAAAATTAAAATGAGTGCAGCTCTAATAGTGTTTTAAAACATTTACTTTGGAAATTGAGCATACTTTTCAAAATATTGTTATTTCCAATATGAAATGTGCTAAAGTGTACAAAGATAGCAGAAATGTCCAGCAGGATATTATCTTAATAAGTTTTAATTAAAGGAAAAGCTATAAAATAACTTTCCTTAAAACATTGCCTTCTCAATCTTCATAAATTATTTTTGTGTATAGTTCTACAACATAGTAAAAATAGTTCTTAGTAAAATCAAAATAATACCATTTCAGTATTATGCTAATAGCAATGACATATGCCATCAATGAACTGATTTTACATTGTAATTTAAGAGATTTTTAGCTAATTTAATCCAGTAAATACCTTAATTTTAATAATGCAATTAATTTACAAAGTTTATCATTTAAACATTGGAGTCTTTTTAAAAAGTTGTAGTGGGAATTAATTGAATAACAGCAATGGTTTTAGTAAAGCTATTCCAGGTTAAGTTATAAAATGTGGTGTGCTACAACTGACTATACCATGCTGCTTATTTTTTCCCCTTGGATCTACATAAGCAGAATATGTTGAATCTCCTGAGGTCAATATTATGAAGGAAACATTATAATGAAAAAATGCATTCTAAGGGGCTTAATTTCTAGCCTAAAGTTGATTAAGATGTAAGGACCAGGCCCTGGCTGGTAGCACAGTGGATAAGGCGCCGGCCTGCGAACCCAAAGGTCGCAGGTTCGATTCCCCAGCCAGGGCACATAACCAGGTTGCAAACCAGGTCTCTAGTCAGGTCTGTGGCTGGAGGCAGGTGAAAAGCAAGCATACATTGATGTCTCTCTCTCTCCCTCTCTGCCTCTCTCCCTTCCCCTCTTTCTAAAAATAATGAAATAAAAAAATCTTTAAAAAAAAAGATGTAAGGACCATATTTTGGAATTCAAATAGAAAGTAGTACATTGCTGAAATGCTGTTTGAAAGAAGCCTGATTAGCTATAGTTACATACAGGTTTGCATAACAGAAGACAAACAACTTGGTGCAAATGAATCGATAGGAAAGCAAAGCTTCAGCTGGTATATCTTAGATCTAAGGGAGACATTCTAACAAAAGGGGAAGAAGTACTCATAGACTCATCTATAAACTCATGGCACTTCAATATCTAAATGTGATATGCCCAGCCCTGGACCATAGGGGTCTCACAAAGTATCATTTCACAGTCTCTTATCTTTTACAATAAAGTTTTGGAAAATATATTTTTTGAGTCTGTTTTGTTTTTTAAAGATAACTATTTCCATCTTAAAGACTGAGGGAAATAGAAAAAAGGACACATTTTTTGTGTATTTGCCCCAAAAACATCAGAAACTATGATTGAAAACCTAATTTCAAAGCTTCAATTATTTTTTCTCTAAAATACAAATAGCGTATATATATATGTGTGTATATATGTATACACATATAGTAACAATAGTATACTACAGATATGGACAAAAGAAGATTGACAGTGGTGAGTAAGCAAAAGGTAGTTTATTCTTGTATTATTTGTTTGTATTACAACCATAAACCAACTTCTGCAAACATCTGTATTTTTAAGTGCTTTCTGTGTATTAAGGTTGATTCTAAACCAGTTCCATGTATGTGTATATTTAACTCTTACAACACACTTAATTTGGTACCATCATTGTCTCCATCTACAAAAGAGAGCACTGAAGTACAGTTATTTGCCTCGGGTCACACAGCTGATAAGTGATTGACACAACTCACACCGGAAGCTCTAAAAACAGATTCAGAAGTCGCATTTAGAAAGCTATTGTTATGATGCTTGTTGAACGGTCAAATAGTCTCACTTCTCCTGAAGTCTCTAGGCAAATCTCTAATTTGGGCTCTCTGAGTCTAGAATCCCTGACCTACGATCAAGCAGCTTTACAATTCCATGATTGCATTTTTAGAGAAGCATGTCATCCTGAAATTCTAAGCCAAATTATTTTGAAATAATTTGTGTTTGCTGAAGGCTGGAAGTATTCTTAGAAAGTGTTCTAAAATTCCTCAACCCAGTCAGTCCTCGTGTACACCCTGAAGGTTTGAAAGTCCTGGAAATAGGGCTGCCACAGTGTTTCACTCACCCTAACATCTTTGCTCTTTAAAATATCAGTGTTGCTTCATTTCTGCCTATTAACAATTGGATTTTCATATTATTTTAATACATTTTGAAGTTACTTCCTCCACCAAATAAACTAAAGTGAACCTGACAAGAGTTTTAAGCATTGTGTCCTTTCAAATTCTATTCCTTTGTAGTCTTAGAATCATGTTTATTTCTAACATGAAGAAATAAGTCTATCATTGCATGGTTCTATTTTATTATGCCATGTTAAATAATCCCAAGTAGCCTAATTGTCTTAGTCACGGCTCTTCTGTCAAATAAATATCTAATGAGAATTGTGCAAAGTACAAAGGTTTCTCCTTAGGAAAGGGCAGCATCTAATTAATTTAGTTCCTAGAAAAACTATAATTATCCACTTGTGTAAAATCCATTTTGTTGGTAGTAGCCATTGTTTATAATGTTTTAGAATCCACAGAGCATTTCTGAAATTAAAGTCACTTTTAAAAAATTACTTTAAAGCCAAAAAGTGATGGTAATCAGATTAGATACCTAACTCAGTTTTAAACTATTATCTCTGAGAAATAAAGCCTTATTTGTAGTTATTTTGGTGAAATTGTAAATTAGCCAATAAAGGAGGAATGGTTATGTAGAGGAATATAATATATTTAAGAAGCTCAAAATATGATATCTATTCAGAAAGCACCCAGCCACATGCTAGGAAAAATAATTGAAGAAGATACAAGATACAAGAAACATTGTACATAGGACAATGATGCTTTAGTCCCCTTCAAAGTAGGTACGTTGGGACCTCACACAGTTCTCCCAATTACCATCAGCTATCCCATTGTATTTTTCTGAATCTTATCCTGGTCTGAAATCTCTTCCCCTTCAATGGTGATTTTAGTTTTGGAAAAAGCCAGAAGTTGCAAGGCAACAAATCTGGGCTGTACGGGGGGCTGAGTCATCTGGATGATTTGATATTTCACCAAAAAACTCTGCATGAGACACAATGCATGAACAAGCACAATGTTATGATGAATCTGACATTTACCAGTTGCCCATAGCTGGGCCCTTCTGAGTCATCCAAATCGTTTCCACAGAGGAACGTAGGAGCTTAATGCAAAATTTGATACAAAGTCATCATTTTACTCACTTAGTCATTGTGAATGTGAAGGCCACACAGTGCACATGATCACTCAACCACAGGTACTGCCCCACTAATTAGTACAGTGAAGGCATCACTGTTCACGCATGCGCATTCCAGTCCACTCACCATAGCTGCCCAGTTACATAGAAGTCATGCAAACCTTTCTCGTCATATTAACAATGGCTGGACTTTTTCTGGACAGCTCTCATATTTTACCTGACATCTATTTAAACTATGAAACTCCAGTAGAGAAATAGTCATAATGAACCAGACTTAATGAGCTCTCTCTGTGTCTCTCTCTGTTTCTTGTACTTGAAACATAATAATTAGCAGCTGCCTGACTGGGATCCTCTAGGAAAGAAAATATAAGAACTGAATCCTGCCTTCGTTCTTCATTTGTGTCCAACAATTAAAGTAATATGCTTTTATCTTTGTAAACCTAATCAAAAGCAAGCCTGGCAGAGTCATCAAGGCACCAAAATAGAAGTGAAAGGTTCTATCTTGAGAAAGCATTTGTGAGGAAGATACAAGTCTGTTGCATAAATTGAGAGACTCCCTTTCATACTGCTTTACTATTACTAAATTAAACAGAAAATTTGATGTAGCCTTTTTCTGTTTCTTTAACATGCCCACCACTTTTCTTATCACAGAAAAAATCCATTAAATATTTAGTGGTTTATAGGGCTGCAAGTTCCCCCTGAGTTATTGTCATTTTTTCTTTTCAGACTTAAGCATCGAAAGATCTGAAGACATATTTTCTTTCAAGGAATTCCAAGCCTAACTGCTTAATCAAAAACAGTTTAGAAGTTAAAAATGAATATGACTTTAACACATGTGGCATGCTGTCAAAGAAACTCAGGTGCAAATTTTTCACAACCATTCTTGTGACTGTTTTTAAGGAAGGAAGAGACTCTGAATCCAAATACACATGAATGTTTTCTTTGACTTTTGGTTCTCATTTTTCTTAATGTTATGAAAATAAGTTCTGTGCCTTTGCATGTTTAATAACAAAAGAAATCTGTTTCTCACAAGAAGAGGGAAATTACTACATACAAATTATTTTAAAAGATGCTTTGATAACTTTTAAAGTAACATATTTTTATGTTAAAAATATGCTTTGATAAAATAGGAGTAGATATCACTGTAATCTGTGTGGTTCATCTGTGATCTATTGTTCATTGCTGAGTGAATGGGTCTAGCATTAAATGGAAGGTACATATGGCTTTGGGCCCTAAAATAGTTACCAATATTTCTCAACCATTACACACTTTACTTATTCCAAAAACAAAGAGTATATTCCAAGAGAACAGGTAAATAATTTTTAAATAAATTTATTATTGTATTACAGTTGTTTAACTTTTTTCCCCATTGCTCACCCCTGCCCCACCCATCCCCTCCCCTCTCCCACAGTCAATCCCCACCTTGTTTTTCGTGTCCATGGGCCATTCATGCTAGTTCCTTGACTAAACCCTCTCCTCTTTGCCCCTTCCCTCTGGTAACTACCATTCTGTTGTTTCCATGTCTCTGTTTCCATTCTGCTAGTCTGTTTTGTTTACTAGTTTCCTATTTTGGGTGAGATTATATGGTATTTGTCTTTTGCCACCTAGTTTATTTATCTGAGAATAGGTAAGTACTTTTGTATGTACAAATTACTAGGGTATACTTGAAGTTGTTTAGGCTACTTAATGCAGCATTTCTCAAACTTTTGGCATCTGTAGACCATTGAATAAACCATTAGAAAACACCTGGATGAGAATATTTAGTTAAATTAAGAAATAGTGATTTATTATAACAGAACATAAAACATTATAAAGTTGTTAATATTAATAATAATAGTTTCATGTTAATAACAGGAATAATGTTTGCATGTTAGGAGCATTGAGCTCTAATTTAATTATAAATACCTAGAGTTGTCAGGAAGTTCACATATCCAGATAGTTTCTTAACAAGATCTTAACTGACAATTACATGTCTTATATTTTACTTGAAATAGATATGCATATTTAGTGTCTCTGTAAAATATTTATACATATTGGGTTCAAATGCAGATAGGGATATAATGGAGAGATTTTTCCTTTAGGGAAACTTTCAGCACTTCATCAGAAAGGGGGATGGCAAACGATTGTCTTAAATTCCTGGTTTGCTGACTTGGATCAGCAATGGTGTTTTTCACTAAAATAGGGCACAAAAAATTGAGAAACAAGTCTTGTTCTTGATAAATTCCATATGGGTTGCAATTTGTATGCAAACTAATTTGTATATATATTCAATGGGTACATATTAGAACATCATTATAATGTCTTCTTTTGTCATTCCTCCTGGCAGCCCCTGCTAAATTGGTCTATGGTCTCTTCCTTATTCACTATCTGTTTGCACTTTATTTGTGGTCACATCTAATCCTAGGGCTTGAAATGTTAATATCTACTGACAAATTTAGATTTCTAATTCCTGCCTCATTCTTGAACTCAATATAGATATTCATGGTTACATATTCAACACCTTGCATGTCTACTAAGTATCTAAAATTTAGCATTTTTAATAAAAACTATTAAAACTTTTCCAGCAATGTTTTTATTCCCATCTCAAGAAATTATATGGTAATTCACCTGATTGTTCTTTTAAAACTTGTATAGCCATCTTTGCCCCTCCCTTTTCAATCATAGCACACACCTAATACAGTAGTAAATGCTATGTACTCTACTATCAAAATGTATATATCCTAAATCCATCCATCATTTTACTTCCTCCATTGTTCCAAACTATGTCACATATGTACCTTCTCTAGTTGGATTATGGAATATCCTCCTAACTTGTTTCACTGTTTTTTATTCTTCTTTTCCTATAATCCTTTATCTATAAACAGTCAAAAAGTCTGCTTAAAAATACCAGCAAGAAATTGCTACTCTATAGTCTCAACCAATCAGGGTCACACTCTGCTGAGTTAAAATACTATCCTTGAAAAATCCCTAGGACTTCTGGCCAAGATGGAGGCATAGGTAGACACATTGAATGTCCCTCACAACTAGAAGAAATTTATATCTACCTCAAAACTAAGTAAAAGCAATGCAGACATTTTAGAAAACCAAACTACATGGAAGTGTAACAAATGAAGAAGTAAAGAAATACTCAGCCAGGCAGATAGGAGGGGTGGAGCCTGGAAGGAGAGTGGCAGCATCAGAACTGGAACTGAGATGACAGCTAAAAGCACAGTCATATATTTAAACCTGGTAGGCCATTCAGGGCCAGATAGCACAGCCCATAGTTTCTGCAATGGGAAAAACAGCCATGTTGTTTCTGACTGTGAAAACCATTAGGGTTGAGGTGGAGGAAGAAACTGCCAGTCTCAATGGGAAAGCAGCATTTTTCCTTCTCAGACTTCTCCCTGCCATATAGCACCATAGCATGATGAACCAGGTTGCCCTGTGCTGACAAATTCCTAAGGCTCTGCCCCTTACAACATAGCAAGTGCAAAAGAACTACCTAGACAAAGAGGCAAACTGTCAAGCTGAGGAGACAGAGAAGAATGGTCCAAAAGAGGGAGTAAATCAGGGTGCTAGTGGGAGAATTGAGCAAAAAGGGATAGCCAAACTAACAGCTGAGGAGACAGCCAACATAACAGACACAGAGTTCAAAACACAGGTGATTAAGATGCTCATGGACTTGACAGATATGCTTAAATATAGCACACAGAAAGGAAGAAGTGAAAGTTAGCCTATGTGAAGCAAAGAAAAATCCATATGAAGCTAAGGATGAAGGGAAGGAAACTGGGGTTTCCTTATATTCCAAAATCAATGATATTTGGAATATAAGGAACAAATAATTAACCAGTACAGAAAGAGGAAACAAGAATTGAAAGAAAATTTTTTTAAATGAGGAGAGGCATAGGAACCTCTGGGACAAATTTAAACATGCCAATATCTGAAGCACAGGGGTGCCAGAAGGAGAAGAGGAAGAGCAAGAAATTGAAAATGTATGTGAAAACATACTGAAGGAAGAAAAAACTGCCCTAATAGAAGAAAATTGACAAACAAGTGTAGGAAGCACAGAGTCCCAAACAAGCTAGACCCAAGGAGAACTGTACCAAGACACATCATAATTAAAATGCCAAAAGTTGGCCCTGGCTGGTAGCACAGTGGATAAGGTGCCAGCCTGCAAACTCAAAGGTCGCTGGTTCGATTCCCAGTCAGGGCACATAATGAGGATGCAAGCCAGGTCTCCAGCTAGGTCCATAGCTGGAGGCAGGTGAAAAAGGCAACCACACATTGAAAAAAAAAAAAAATGTCAAAAGTTAAAGAGAATCTTAAAAGAAGCAAGAGAAAAGAAGAGAGTTACCTACAAAGGTGTTCTTATAAGACTGTCAGCTGATTTCTCAAAAGAAACTTTGCAGGCAAGAAGTGTTCAAAGTGATGAAAAGCAAAGACCTACAACCGTGATTACACCATCCAGCAAAGCTATCATTCGAATGGAAGGGCAGATAAAGTGCTTCCCAGACAAGTAAAGCTAAAGGAGTTCATCATCACCAAGCCATTATTATATGAAATGTTAAAAGGGTTTACTTAAGAAAAATAGGATCAAAAGTATGAACATTATAAAAAAAACAAACTATCAACAACATAATCTAAAAAATAAAAACTAAGCTAACAACCAGAGAGGGAACAGAATCAAAGATATGGGGAACATTTGGAGGGGTGTCCACTGGGAGGGGAAGGCACAGGGATTAGGAAGCATAGCTGGTGGGTGCGGAATAGACAGGGAGATGTTAAGAATAGTATAGGAAAAAGTAAAGCCAAAGAACTCACATGCCTGACCAATGGACATGAAATAAGGGGGGTGGAATTGCTGGAGGCAGTGGGGTGCTTGGCAGAGGGGAGCAAAGGGAAAAGAACTTGAGAAAAAAAGTAACAGCATAATTAATTTTAAAAAATTTTAAATAACACTACATGATTTTTACCATCATCTGCCATCATTTTCTTTTCCTCTATAACCTAAACTCCTACCAGGGACTTTCTCAATATTTTTTTCCTGCCTTAGACATTCTTTATTGTCTTTTCACTTTGTCATTCTTCTAAAAATCTCCCATAACAGTAACCCACAGAAATAAAATAACATCATTACTTATTCTTTCACCATACACCTTACTTCGGTTTTTTCAAAACATATACTGCTGCCTGAATTTTCATTTTATATTATGTGTTTACTTGATACAACATGTCTTCCTTTACAGAATGTGAGCTCTATTCAATTAATACTTTTTTAAAAAATATGTTCATTTCTGTGTCCTTTGTACCTAGTGCAATGTCTGCACATACCTGGCACTCAATGAATACCCATTAGACAAAAAAAAAAAAAAAAAAAGGTTACGCAGAAGAAAACAGTAGTATGAACACTTAGTTTGAATCTATTATTACTCTGTAATGTGGAGAATGTTCTTTGGCAGGGCAAGAATGTCTATGAATACAGAGTTAAATAGGTACTGCAGTAAAATTGACAGAGGAATTTCATAGTTTGAACTGTGAAGAAGGAAATGAAATTGAAGAAAAACAAAAATGTGAGTGCTGTGTATGAGGTAAATTACAGAGCCAAGTGATAAATTAGATATTGGCATATAAAAGAAGAAACATGGGGTACCTCTTTGATTCTTTACTCTCATAATATCACAGATAGTAGTTCTGTCATAAGGAATAAAGGAAAATGACTGTATGGGGTGGGGCAGTCATGGGTTTATTTTGAGAAATGATGATGTGTCTGTCACCTAAAAATGTAAGAGACTATTGGATATACAGTTCTGGAGCAGAATATGAAGTCTGGGCTGGAGATACTTTTTAGTCATCATGTATAAGTAACAATCAACACTATGAGCTTGGATAATAATATATCTTAGTCCAAGTAGAATAAAAGGCATTATAATTTAATACAAATCTTGATAAACTAAAAAATTGTAAGAGATGAGTGGAGGATGATGCACTCACCAACAGAAAGCCAGGACATAACAAAAGATAAAAATTGAAAATGATGATAATGGTGTATCATGGAAGCCAGTTTTTAATAAAGTAATTTCAAAAAGGACATAATAATTAACAGCAGTGAATAGCAGAGAGACCTCTGTTCTAAGGAATAGCAGGTTAGTTGATATTCCCTCTAAAATGAGAGAAAATTGCTAAATTTAAAAAATCAAAAGTATCAAAATATGATAATATATTAGGAAATTTGAGGTGAAAGGTTTTCCGAGAAGAACAAATAAATGTTATTTAAGGAGGTAAAAGAAAATAGCTGAGTATTTTCAAATGCTATTGAGAGCTCAAATGAGTACTAGAAAAGTTCTAATAGGTTTAAAAGAATGTATTTTATCGGTTTTCTTACAAGAACTATTTCAGAAGCAATAATTTGCCTGAAGCCAAATTGAATTAGTGGGGAAATAAGATCAGATGAAGCTAGTTAATATTACCATCTCTTTGTAGGTGTTTAGCAAGGAATTACCAAATAATTGACTAATAAGAAAATAGCTATCAAATGATGTGAGGTGGTGGGGTGTTGTTATTTTCTAGGGGAAAAACAATGGGGATGTTGAGAATTTTCACCTATATATTTAAACATTTCTTTGCTACTCATACAACTGTATCATTTTAAATTTTTTTCCTACTTACTGCATAGGTTAGACAATGAAGAACCTCTTTATAATGCAGATCATTTTGTTAACAAACAAAGAACTTCTTCAAATTATATATGCATATAGATATATACACATGTATGTGTATATATATAATATGTAGATTGGCTTTTTGTACATTCACACATATATAAACATACTATGTACTTCAGTAATATCAACCATCTAGAAATAAAGTAAACATGTCTGTATAATAGGAAATTTTTTGCACATTTCATTGATCTAAAAGTCAACATAGCATTTATGAAAAGAATGTTTTCCAATAGCTACTTCTCTATTTGTAACTATAGTATTGGTAACTAATTCACAATTGGTTTTATATATTTCTTTGCAAAAAAATGTGACTTTTCGAACTCTTTTTCCTCTAAGGAATAAACATTTTGTAATTTTGTTTTCTTCCTCATATATAATGACTAATTAATCATTTGTTGTACAAAAAAATAGCATGATTAGCATTGACCAAGTCGCTCAATTGGCTCTTGCATCATCCTATGTATTAAAAGGTTGTGGGTTTGATCATTAGTCAGTGCCTACAAGAGGCAACTGTTCAGTGTTCCTCATGTTAACATTCATTCTCTCTCTTTCTGAAATCAGTCTTTAAAATGTAGCAGGATCACACAATTAAGATCACTAATAAATTTAGAACATCATGAACATATAAAATGTATAACACCTCCTTCCACACACAGTATATGAGGGAAGGACCCAAAAGTGGAATTTATTTATTAAAAATTGTGTATTTATTCTTACATGTTTAAATTTTAGTTACCTTCTAAGTGCTCTTTATTTGATACAATACACATATTGAGACTTTTTTGCCACTGCTCAAAACAGCTTTTGAACTCATCAATTTTTATGATTTTTAGTGTTTTTGCTTCTTTCACATTGGCAAAATGGTTCCCTTTGAGGACATTTTTCATCCATGGAAACACAAAAAAATGTTGCTCAGGGTGAGATTGGGTGAATAGGATAACGAGGCATGGGGATCATGCTGTTTTAGCCAAAAAGTGCTCAACACTCAGGACAGTGTAGACAGCTGTGCTTGCAAATCACCCATCATGAAATGGTCAAACACATTGAAAGTCTTCAAAAAAATTTCTTGAAGCCAAACACAGCTTCTCACAACAATGGTGTACCAAGCCCACTGGTACACTGATACAGATGGGTTCCTAGAACACTCAGCTAACAGGAGAAATCTGTTCTAACAGGGTGCCACCATTCAGAAGATAATTCCTATTTTTTGGAGTCCTTCCTCAATATATGCCATCTACAAACTAGAAAACAGTCTTTGATGTTTGTTGTATAATATCAACTTTATTTTACAGAAGTCATTTGAATTTAATGGAAAATGATAAAAATTTCTAGTGGTTTTATGTTACTTTTTGGAAACATTTTTAAGACATTAGGAAATTATTCAATAGAATCCAATTATAAAGTATTCAATCTTGCAGATCCAAGATGGCAGAGAAATAATTGGAAGCTATACTAACCTCCTTCCAGGACCAATCTGGAATTAAAACTAAATTGTAAATAAATTATCCAACTGAACAGTAGCTGGAGAGAAGCCATATAACCACTGACAGACAGTGGTTATATATACCACAATATAACAGGGAGTGAGAGAAGATACAAGAGGGCTGCCTGGGCATGGAAGCTGAAGTGCAAGGAATATTTTTCAATGACCACGGATTCCCCCTTAGAAGTGTGGGGTTTAAACCCCAAGATAGGCTCCCCAGCTTAAAGCAACAGAGCCAAAATGGAACCCAGATAACATTCAGCTGTGGAAAGCATCATGGTTTCTTAGGCCATTGAGTGATGCTGGAGATACAGAGAGCATCTTAAAAAACCAAAGCACACTTACCCTGGTGCCAGCAAAGGGAGAGCAGAGTGAACTAGGGATGCTTCAGGAGAATCTGGGGTTGGAGCTCTGTAGAGAAAACTGAAGGAGCAGCTGCCAAAAAAATACAAAAGTTTGTAAGAAAATATTATCAACAACTCTATGCCAACAAACTGGACAACCTGGGCAAAATGGATAAATTCCTAGAAACATACAATCTTCCAGAAATAAATCAAAGAATCAGAGAATCCGAATAGACAGATTTGATGAAATTGATGCAGTAATCAACAAATTTCAACAAAGACCTGGACCAAATGGCTTCATGGATGAATTTTACCAAACATTCCAATAAGAACGCATACCTCTCTTTCTCAAACTATTTCATAAAATTCAAGAGGAAGAAGGCTCCCAAGCTCATTTATGAGGCCAACATTATCCTAATTCAAAAATCAGACAAAGACAAAGACTAAAAGGAAAGAAAATTATAGGCCATTATCCCTGATGAACATAGATGATAAAATCTTCAACTAAATATCAGCAAAACAAATACAGCAATGCATCAAAAAGATGATACACTATGATCAAATGGGATTAATTCTGGGAATGCAAGGTTGGTACAACATTCTCAATTAATAATGTGATTTACCAGATAAACAAAATGAAAGATTAAAACCATATGATCATGTCAATAGATACAGAAAAAGCTTTTGATAAAATCCAGCACTCATTAAGGTGGGAATATAGAGAACACCTAAACACAATAAAGACCATATATGACAAATCCACTGCAAGCATCATACTTAATGGAAAACTACTATAAGCATTTCTCTTAAGATCAAGAATAAGCCAGGGGTGTCTGCATTCACCTATTATTAAACATAGTACTAGAAGTCTTAGCCACAGCAATCAGATAAGAGGAAGAAATAAAAAGCAATCAAACTGCAGGAAGCAAAAGTAAAACTGTTTTTATATGCAGATGACATGACTGTACATAGAAAATCCCAAAGATTCCACCAAGAAAATACTAGATTTGATAAGTGAATAAATTAGGCAAAGTAGCAGGATACAAAATTAATATCCAGAAATCAGTTGCACTTCATATGCCAACAATGAACTAATAGAAAGGGAAATTGAAACAATCTCATTCATAATTGCTTCCAAAAGAATAAAATACCTAGTAATAAACCTAACCAATGATATAAAAACCTACATTTGGAAAATTCTAAGACACTGAAGAAAGAAACTGAAGAAGATGCAAATAAGTGGAAGCACATACTGTGTTAATGGATAGAAAGAATTAAAATCATTAAAATGTCTATACTACCCAAAGCAATCTATAGACTTAATACAATTCCTATCAAGATTCCAAAGACATATTTCACAGCTCTAGAATAAATACTTCAAAAATGTATATGAAATCACAGAAGGCCCCTCATAGCAACAGCAATGCTGAGAAAGAAAAATGAAGTTGAAGGAATCATGCTACTTAATATCAAACTATACCATAAAGCCATAGTAATCAAAACAACCTGGTAGTGGAATAAAAACAGACACATGGATCAATGGAACAGAACAGAGAGCTCAGAAATGAACCCGTATCTTTTTAATCAATTAATATTCATCAGAGGAAGCAAGTATGTACAGTGGGCTGATACTTTATTAGGGAAAATTGTTTGTAGGGAAAATTGGAGAGATACACACAGAAAAGTAAAATTACAACACCTTCTTATACTGCACATGAGAATAAATTCAAAATGGATGAAAGACTTAAGAATTAGACCGGAAACCATCAAAATCCTACAAGAAAACATGGGCAGCAAAATCTCAGACATTGCTTGCAGCAATATTTTATCAGATGTATTTCCCAAGACAAGAGGAACAAAAGAAAATATCAATGTATGGGACTCCATCAAACTAAAAAGGTTTTGTATAACAAAGAAAATCATCAATGAAATAAAAAGACAACCTACAGAATGAGAGAACATATTCACCTATGCATATGATAAGGGGTTAGGACCCAAAACTTATAAAGCACTTACAAAACTTAACACCAGAAAAACAAATAATCCAATTAAAAATGGGCATAGAACCTGAAGAGAAACTTCTTGAAGGAGGACATACAAATGGACAATAAACATATGAAAAGATGTTCAGCATAACTAATCATCAGAGACTCGAAGATTAAAGCCACAATGAGGTACCATCTCACACAGATCAGAATGACTATTATCAATAAATCAACAAACAATAAGTGCTGGAGAAAATGTGGATAAGGGAAGCCTTTTGCACAATTGGCAGGAATCTAGAATGGTGCAGCCACTGTGGAAAGTAATATGGAGATAATTGAAAAAATTAAAAGTTGATCTGCCTTGATTCGGTGATCCCACTTCTGGGAGTATATCGAAAGAAATGTGAAACACTAATTCAAAAGAACATAAGCACCCCTATGTTCATTGGAAGTGGCCCAAGTGTCCATCAGTAGATGAATGGATGAAATAACTATAGGACATTTACAAACTGAAACTAATAACCATAAAAAAAAAAGAAAATTTTACCGTTTGCAACAGTATGGATAGGCCCAGGAAACATTATTTTACATGAAATAAGCCAGTCAGAGAAAGCCAAATTTCATATAACATCTCTCATATGTGGAATCTAATGAACAAACTAACATGCAAAACAGATACAGACTCATAGATAGAGAGCAGATGACAGTGATAGAGAGAGGTGAAGGGTGGAGGGATTAAGCAAAAAGGGAAAGGACTCATGGACATGACAACAGTGTGGTGATCACTGGAGGAAGGAGGACATAAGGGGACTAAATGGTAATATAAAAATTACTATAAGATTACATTTAAAATTAAAATAAAATATTCAGCCTTAAATTTTCTATTTTTTAAAAATTATATTTAATCACTGCTTCTATGATATTCAAGTTTTCCCAGTACATGACCTGCCTGCACTCTGTATGTACTCATGTCCTACTGGCTATTTTTCATATTGTGTTGTCCCCACAACTTCTAAATAAACCATTTTTAACCACTGATTTATGTCTGAAATAAGGATAATATTTAATAATTTTTTAAGTATAAACAACAAAATGTAAATGATGTGAAACAGCCTAACCAAAATCATGGAGTCCCATGTAAAACAATGTCAGTAATGTGATTCTGTAGTTGGTTATTGGCAAAACTTTAAGAATGTTTAGATTGTTAAGAATATGACAAGACTGCATCAAAATCTGAAGAATTATATATTTCACATTTCAAATCTGGGAAACAGATAAAGAAAAGTATTTCTTCCCTTCTGTCCCTCACCCCACCACAAACAGAAGCAGCTCCTTCTGCAGAAGAGTGTGAAAAACCAGGGAGAATTGCAATGGTCCATTTACCACACTTTACAAACATTTAACTAATGACTCCTTCCTTATCACTCTTCACCTATTAAGATGTTTAATAAACATCTTTTAAAGTTTTACATTAGTGTGGCTTCAAATACATCTTTTATCTGCAGTAATGATTTTCTAATGAATGTGTATGCTTCAATGTCTTCTAAGTATTGATTAGTATAAGTGGGCTAATTTTAATTCCTAGCAATTTCCATTTGTCAACAAGATCTTTATCAGTTTCCTACTGTATGCCTAGCCTCATTAAAAAAAAAAAATAAAGTTAATCAAGATATATAAAGCTGATTTTTCTAGAAGAACAGAAGGAAAAGTTAATGATTAAATATTGTAATATTTAATATATGAGTATTTAAGAACTAAATGCCATTTAAATTTCAATTCCTTTTATTTAAAATAAAATAGTATTTTCAAGAAGAATATAAAACATTAAAATAATTTTGAAAAAGCTAAAATACCAATAATAGTGGTCCTAAGACTATTGCTAAATTCCCTTCCCAAAGTGGTAAACTTGATATGAATTTGTTTTTAGTTCTAATCATATATATTCAATCCAATATATTTAATACTATTTAACACATTTCAACACAATTCACATTTCAAACAGTTTTGTTGACCCTCATCAAGTAACTATTTCTGTCTTTCTATATCTCTTTAACCTTATGTAACATGATATAAATACCAATTTTTAAGAAGTCTGATTCTTTGCTTTTGAATAAACAAATGTCTTTCTCCTTCACATCTGTTATTTTTAGTATCAACATAAGAGTTTATTTAATTGATGTTTCATAACACTTAAAAACCTTCTTAGATAAAAGATTCTCAATTTTGTGATTTTATAGATAAAATCTGAACAAACAACTGAGCAAATGGCATTTTACCTTTGGATAAATATTTCCTTAAATCAGATTTCCAGAGATTATGATTATACATTTTGATTTAGCATCATACACATATTGTTTTTGGAGGATCTTACCAATATATAACACCACATTTCTTATATAGAGAAAGACTTGCATATGTTATTTTCTTACACTGAAGTTGTCTTGAGATAATAACTCAAAATAAGTTCTATGTGATATTTAAATTGCTGTTAAAATTCATTCCTCATTTCTTATAACCTAAAGTCTGTCCAGAAGTTTTTCTTTCCTTCATCTCTGCATGTTACTATACACTGATAAGTTTTATTGATATCTTGGTGATACAGGAATACGCATTTACCTGCCACTTTAAGATGTTAAATAAAATATGCTCAAGCCCTGGCTGGTGGCTCAGTGAATAGGCGCTGGCCTGCAAACCCAAAGGTTATTGGTTCAATTCCCAGCCAGGGCACATAACCAGCTTGCAAGCCAGGTCTCCAGCTAGGGCTCCAGCCAGGTCTTTAGCTGGAGGCAGGTGAAAGGCAATCATACATTGATGCTTCTCTCCCTTTCTTCCTCCCTCCTTGCTCTTCTACCTAAAAATAATGACTAAAATCTTCTTAAAAAGTGCTTGAGTGGTAAAATTCTAAAAGTAAAATTTAACATGTGGAACCTAATGAGCAAACTTAACTAGCAAGCAAAATAGAAACATAGAGAGAGAGCAGGATGACTGCTATTGTGGGGAGAGGTTAAGTGCAGATGGATCTAGAAAAATAAAAAAGGATGCAGGGACATGGACAATAGTGTGACGATTAGAGGAGAGAGAGGTATATAAGGAAGTTAAATGGTAAAGGGAAAAATACAATAAAATTAAAAGGAAAATTTATTTTTATTTATTTTTAAAAGATTTTATTTATTACTTTTAGAGAGAGGGGCAGGGAGAGAGGCAGAGAAGGAAAGAGACATCAATGTATGGTTGTCTTTCACCTGCCTCCAGCTGGGGACCTGGCTGAAGACCTGGCTTGCAACCTGGTTATGTGCCCTGGCTGAGGAATCGAACCACTGACCTTTGGGTTAGCAGGCTGGCACCTTATCCACTGTGCCACCAACCAGGGCTTAAAAGTAAAATTTAGAGCCTATTACAAATCAAAAATGTTCCCACTTAACATCCCTGAAAAATAATATTAATTATTATTATTCCAAGGAAGAACTGAACACAGGTAAATATGCTACCTTGCTGTTTAAATATCAATAACAGTATCTGTAAAGGTTAACTCACATTTTAAACAGTATTCTCATGTGATTCTTTGAAAGTTGGTATGTTATATTTCAAAAGTCTCAAATAGTGAATACCATAAAAATATTAAATAAGAGTCCCTTGTTAATTTTTATTCACAGCAAATAATTTTAGTCTTTTAATAGACTAATTGCCTCCATTTTTTGGATTAAAAAAATTGTATGTAGATGGCTGTGCTATGGCAGGTCATTAAGAAATTAAACTGTATATTGAAAATTATATATGAACACTTTGGACACAGGGAGGTCACACATATTAGAAACTACCAAGTAATTTAAACAGTATATATTAATTGGCAGAGGCTCCATCATTGACCTAGTTTACAGGTCAATGTAAACTATGTGTTTCCTATGTGTTTCCTGTATTTTCCTTTATACCTTTAAACACATGGAAGAAATGTTTTTTCCATGTCCTACAGCAATACAGAATATCCAAGACCACCTATTCATATTCAGATGGGTTTGGTGACTCAAACTGCTTGATGGCAAGTGTTCCAGGGGCTGTCAATAGATAGGAAACCAGAATCAATCACCATTCTGGAAGCACTGTCCTTTTAACATGCAAAATGACTATTGCTTCTCTACACCTTCCTTTCCTCCAGCATCTCCCCTATGCCACCAGTTCCCTCCCCCTCACAAAACTATATTTTCTAGACAGAAGAAAAAATATAATCATTAAATACTGTAGTATTTCATTTATTTAATGGGTAAATATATTTAATTTAGAATTCCTTTTATCTTTGGGGGAAAACTTGCTCTCCAAATAAACTTTAGAATCTCATTTTACCACTTAGGCCAGTGCTTTCTTTAAGCATTTAATTTTTGTTTTTACTTATGATAAGAGAGAGAATCAAAACAGCTTAAAATTCCAATGACATGCTAGAAGGTATAAAGGTAAATACAGAAAATATATAGGTTAATACTTACCGATTAAACCTTGCTGACAAGATAGTTCCTAGTCCCAGTTTCCCTCTGTAATAAAGTTTAAATCTCTGGATAATGTAAATAATATAAATAATATTTACATAAAAGGTATACAAAAGGAGAATCTAGTTTTCATTGTTCCTTTTATTTTTCCATTGAGTGAAATCTAGATCATCAAGTAGTCCCATTTTTAAAAAGATTTTATTTATTATTTTTAGAGGGAGGGGAAAAGAGAGAGGCAGAGAGGGAGAGAGACATCAATGTGTGGTTGTCTTTCACCTGCCTCCAGCGAAGGACCTGGCTGGAGACCTGGCTTGTAACCTGGCCATGTGCCCTGGCTGGGAATCAAACCAGCAACCTTTGGGTTCCCAGGCTGAGTCCCATTATTAATAGGACATGCAGTGAGTAATTCTCAAGCTAACACCTGTAAATTCCATGATGTTTTATGTTATCCAAGAATATCTCAGAGTGATTTAAGATCCATCTTAAACAAATAGCTAAAAGCCCTTCAATTTGAAACATTCTTTTTAAATACCAGATATAAAACTGTGGACTTCAATTTAGCTATAACATACTCATGACCAAAATAAGTTTGAAACTTCTCAGCTTCTAATTTTTAAAAAAGAAATCATTTATATCTTTCATGAAAAACATAGCCTCCCCTAAATTTGACATACGTAAAATTTCAGACTTGCTTGCAAAGTAAATTTCACACATCCTATTCATTTTTTTTTTTCAAAGGAAAACATATGTCGTTTCAGCTGGATCATTTGGTAGTTTACAAATGGATTCTCAGTCTCAATTGTAATATAATTTTTATTGGCTTTATTTATGACATTATTTATATCCTTATAATCCATTACACAATATATTGACTTTCTAAAATGTTGACTCTAAAATGTTGACCTAAGAATCTGTGCCTTTACATAAGAATGCAAGTCAAGTAGAGGGGAAAATTAAGTACCATTTTCAAGGCTTACTGAAAAGCCCTTCAGTTAAATTTTCACGTTGTCTTTATATTTTCATGACTATTCAGCTTGTAAAAATTTCTATGTATTGTAGTAGGTAATGCATATGTAAAAGAAACACAAGCAAGTATCAATTAAAACCCTACCTCATCATCTCTTTCATGCTTTGCTTTCACAGCTCTTCTCATGTCCACAGAGCCATTCTCTATTCTACCACAGGAAGGCACTTGCCTTTCTCATAGCACTTGTCATCATATGTTGTCATTTTAACCTATTTTGTTTTTTCTTTTAACTGATTGTTACCCTTTAACAAAACAGACTCCTTCATGACCAGCATCCTTTCTCCCCAGAACTAATATCTCACAAGTAACTTATCATTTCCATAAACTTTTGAAAAGTCTACTTTATCTTTTTATAAATTTCTTTTTTCTCCCCAAATAGCTTTCATTAGGATATACATTCTAAATAATGTTATTTGGTTAGCAAAGCAGAGCCCTATACTTTGAGCCCTACTTTTTTTCATTATATATTTGTTGATAATAATAATTCATTTGATTGCACCAAGTTGTTTTTGCTTTTTTAGTTCAAAGATATTTTAATGTTACAAATAATTAATTAATATAAAACAATCAAAATGCAAAATGAGAATATATCATAAGTTTAAGATAATGTAGAGTAAAAGATATTTTTTAAATTTAATTTTATTGTTGTATTACATCCATCCCCTTTTTACTTCCCTCTGTCCCCTTCCCCACCCACCCATTCCCCATCAAAGTCAATCCCACTTGTTGTCCATGTCCATGTTTCTTTCATACTAGTTCCTTGACTAAACTGCTCCCCTGCTTTGCCTCCTCCCCCTCCCTTGCCCACTGAAAATCTATTCAATGTACTCATGTATCTGGTTCTGTTTTACTTACTTGTTTGTTTTGTTCATTATTATCCTGTAATGGGTGAGATCATATGGTATTTGTCTTTCACTGACTGGCTTATTTCACTAAGCATAATACTTTCCGGTTCCATCCATGTTATTGCAAAAGTTAGGAGTTCCTTCTTTCTTTCTGCTGTGTAGTATTCCATTGTGTAAATGTACCAAAGTTTTCTGATCCATTCATCCACTGATGGGCACTTAGGCTGTTTCCAGCACTTGGCTATTGTAAATAGCACTGCTATGAACATAGGGGTACATAGGTTCTTATGAATTTGGTGTTTCAGGATTCTTCAGGTATAGTCCAAGTAGTGGAATTGCTGGATCAAAAGGCAGATCCATTTTTAGTTTTTTTTAAAAAACTCCATACTGTTTTCCATATTGGCTTCATCAGCCTACATTCCCACCAACAGTGCACCAGGTTCCCTTTTCCCCACATCCTTGCCAACACTTGTTGTATGTTGATTTGTTGATGGTTGCCAACCTGACAGGTGTGAGGTAGTACCTTATTGTGGTTTTAATTTGCATCTCTCTGATGGCTAGTGATGTTAAGCATTCTTTCATATGCCTCTGGGCCCTTTGAATATCTTCCTCAGAGAATTGTCTATTCAGGTCCTTTGCCCAATTTTTAATTGGGCTGTCTGTCTCCCTGGTGTTGAGTCTCACAGTTCTTTATATATTTTGGATATCAAACCTTTGTCTGAGGTATCATTGGCAATTATGTTTTCCCATACAATTGGTTCCTTTTGAATTTTGCTGGTGTTTTCTTTAGCTGAACAGAAACTTCAATTTGATATAGTCCCATTTGTTTATTTGTTCTTTTATTTCCTTTGCCCTTGGATAACTATCAGTGAAAATACTGCTGCATGGGATATCTGAAATTTTATTTCCTATGTTTTTCTCTAAGGACTTTTATGGTGGCACTGCTTATGTTTAAGTCCTTTATCCATCTTGAGTTTATTCTGGTGTATGGGGTAAGTTGGTGGTCTAGTTTTATCTTTTTGCATGTTGCTGTCCAGCTCTCCCAGCACCACTTATTGAAGAAACTGTTTTTACTCCATTTTATGTTCCTTCATCCTTTGTTGAATATAAATTGATCATAGAGTCCTGGGTTTATTTCTGTTCTCTCTATTCTGTTTCATTGATCTATATGTCTATTTTTATGCCAGTACCAGGCTGTTTTGATTACAGTAGCCTTGTAGTACAGTTTGATATTCAGTATTGTGATTCCTCCTACCTTCTTCTTCCTTCTCAAGATTGCTGTGGCTATTTGTGGGTGTTTTTGGCTCCATATAAATTTTTGAAGTATTTTTTTCTATCTCTGTGAAGTATGGTGTTGGTACTTTAATTGGGATTGCATTGCATCTATAGATTGCTTTGGGTAGTATGGACATTTTAATGATGCTAATTCTTCCCATCCATGAACATAGTATATTCTTCCATTTATTTGTATCTTCCTTAATTTCTTTCTTCAGTGTTCTGTAGTTTTCTAAGTATAGGTCTCTTACCTCCTTGGATAAGTTTATTCCTAAGTACTTTATTTTTCTTGTTTTTATGGTAAATTGGATTTGTTTCTAGCTTCTATCTCTGATGTTTCATTATTGGTGTACAAAAATGCTTTTTATTTCTGAATATTGACTTTATATCCAGCCATTTTGCTAAATTTGCTTATTAGGTCAAGTAAGGTTTTGGTGGAGCCTATTGGGTTTTGTATGTACACTATCATATCATCTGCAAATAATGACAGTTTGACTTCCTCCTTTCTAGTTGCTAATTCCAGCTGACTTTTTCTCCAAAAAAAAAAGTAATTTCAGATGGGACCTGGGAGGAGATTGGTACAGGTCCACTTCCTCCTCTACCATCTTGCCAGAATGCACCCCCATCAAAAGTTATTTCTTGAAAATACATATTTTACCTTATACAAAAGACATCAGGATTGGTTGTTCAACCTTCATATAATGTCCCAAAAATAAAGCACAGCTTTATTTTTAAACAACTTGTAGCTATAGTATTCATACCTATGCAAGCTTAAATTTAATTCACATATTATAAAATAAACATGAATTGACCAAATTCTATATAGCAATTATCATGTTAAGTCCATCAGTAAAAGTACATTTTTTAAAGTAATTTAAATGGTTCATAGTAAATATAAAACATAAAAATCTGTTGTCTTTCCCATATCTAATGTTTGATTTTTGTTTTCATGAACCACGGGACAAATTACTAAAACCAGTATAGAACAACGTATTACCGAAGCATCTGTTTATCAACTGGCTCCCCATAACTTCAATTATTAATGATTGCATAACACTTAAAGGCAAAATACATGATCAGTTGGAATTGTTTTTACCTATATGTCATTAATAATACCTCATCATTAAGATAAACACCTGTTACAGTTAATTTAAAAATAGATAAAATAAGAACTCAAATAATATTCTTATATTTCATTTAGATATTCAGAATTTTAAAATGAAAATTATTTCAGTTGAGATTTATCTTTAGTTTTTATAACTTACTATGCTTCATCCAATTGCCTGTATTTAAATCTAAGCCTTACCACTTTAGAAAAGGTAGAATCTTGAGAATTTTTTTTAACCTTTCAAAGTCTTAGTCATTTTATTTGTAAAATTACATCATATGGTTTCCTGGAGCATTAAAAAGATTTTATATGTATAAAATGCCTGTCAAATTGTAAAAGCTTTATAAATATTATTTTTAGCATATGGACTTAATTTTAATGGTATGATGATTTCTTTCAGAATTCCCTTCTGAAAACAGATTGTGTTAAATATCTTCCCAAGAACTCTTCTTTCCTTCTTTGGGAGCATCCAGCTTTTTATGATATAGACTCTTCAGTCCTTAGAGAAGTTCACACAGTACCTACGTGCCAGTCAAATGGTGCTTATCACAGATCTATTGTAGTTAGTGCTTTCCAAGGTATTGCATTCTTGTAAGTCCAAGGACTATAATTCTTTTGAAAGAGATTTTCACTTTAAAATTATTATGCTTTAATTTGTTTGAAAGCAGGAGGTCAAATTGTATTTTGAGTCTGTATTTTCTCAGAGAGTTAAAAAAAATTTAATGAATATTTTAATTAAATAGGAATTCTTAGTCTCTAAAAAAATAATAGAAAAATGCCATTTGGGTTACCTTTTACCCAGTCACAACTTTATCATCTGTCACCTTACCATGGTCCTTTTGGAAGCACTCATTCAGAAAGCAGAACAGGCACTCAGGGCTCTTATTTTTCTAGTAAGCTTCTGGCTGTTGGAGTCATTCTTGTTCTTTTTTCCCCCTGTGCATTCTAGCAGTAGAACGCTGGGAAATATTGTTTGTATAAATGTCAGTAAAGTGAAATTGAGTCTGTATGAATAACCATACAAAAGCTTTATAGCATCTTATTTCTAAAAATACGATTTTTTACTAACATCAATATCGGAGAAAGAGATTTTGGGAATGATTTTTTTTTTTTTTTAAAGAAACACTGTTTTAAAAATCAATTATAAATTTACAATCTCTACCAAGTTAAAAGTTATTACAGTAAATAGTTTAAAATATGAATGTATGCCTTATATTAGATCATAGTAAAGAGATGTGAACTATCAGTAGTTTGAAATCATATAGTTCCACTTGATCAAAAGACAGACTGTGAGACAAATAAAGAGAATTACACACGGTGGGCATAAATGGGAGTTGCAGGATCCAACTAAATAAAAGTTGTTTTATGCTCATGAGGCAGGAGGCAGGGAACAGTGGAGGCTTGTTAAATATTTTTGCGGACTCACGCATCTGCATAATGAACAGAGTCCAGAGCATTACCTAACCCAAAGGGCATGGAGATAGCTGTGCTGCTTAGACAGCCAGAGGAGGTATAAAAGTATAAAAGAAGCTGGAGCCTGCCTGCCTTCCACATGCACACAATAAAGCAGCAGGAGTTCAGAGCACTGTCAGCAAGATTTTGAGCCATGGGCCTACTCCCAAACATAAAACATAGTATAATATTTTTTAAATGTGTTGGCCAATTAGGAGAAACTTGTTCAACCCTCTTGTTTTAAATTGGTCATGTTCACATGACAAGGAATGTATATTACTCCATACCTGATCTTTGACTTTATTTCTGAGATATCTCTGGCTAGCTTAGCATTAGATACATCTTTCAGAGAAATCACGTAATTGTTGAGTGCTTGCAGTTAATTGGAACAAGTAACAAATTAGTGAACACAAAAATGAATGCACCAGCTCTTGTGGAGCTTAGTAATAGAGAAACACAACTCTTGACAAAATAAGCATACACACTAGATATACTCATTTCAGAAATGTTTATAAAAGTTACATTTAATTTTAAGTCATATTTATAAAGTATATTTAATTGATCTCACTGCTGAATATTTTCATATTCGATTGTGCCAATCTGGGGATCCTTGCCTGATAGACTTCTCCCTCCCTTGCTCCTCCTGCCTTTCCCCCTTTTTCTCCTTATAAATTAATTCAAACTCAGTACATTTACTTAATTTCAATGTCTTTTTCATATTCTATTTACAAATCTAAAATAATTGACTTAGTTTTCCTGACACTTGTAGTATTTCTAGTTATGTCCTATGTAAAAGGTTGGTCTGGAAAAAGTCCAGCTATTGTTAATTATTGTTAAGAATGATTTGCATGACATCTATGTAACCTGGCAGCTGAGGAGAGTGAACTGGAATGTGCATGCATGAGCAATGATGACTTCACTGTACTAGTTATTGGGGTCAGTTGAAGCCGTTGAGTGATTATGGGTACTAGTTGGCCATCTCATTCAAAATGACTAAATGAGTAGAGCAATGAATCTGCATCAGATTTTGCATTAAATTTGAACAATGCTCCATGGACACTATTTGCATGATTCAGAATGGCACAGTTATGGGCAACTGGTGATTGGCAACTTCATCGTGACAATGCACCTGCTCATGCATTAAGTCTGATGCAGTTTTACAGCAAAACATCAAATCACCCAGGTGATCAGTCCAGATTTGGTGCCCTGCAATTTCTGGCTATTTCCAAAACTAAAATCAACTTTGAAAGGGAAGATATTTCAGATTGTCAAGGAGAATTAGGAAAATACAACAGGGCAGCTGATGGTGACTGGGAGAACTGTGTGAGGCACCAAGGTACATACTTCGAATGGGACTGAAATGTCATTGTTTATACCTTGTACATTGTATGTACAATGTTTCTGTATCTTGTAACTTCTTCAGTATCTGATTTTCATATTATATGGCTAGATACCCTCTGGGCAGACCTCATATGTTGTGTGTGTGAATTCTAGTGCATTGTATTAGTATCTTCCCAGGTCAAATTTCTAGAAATAAAATTGCTGCTTGAAAAGTACACTGATTTTAGCCCTGGCTGGTGGCACAGTGGATAAGGTGCTGGCCTGTGAACCCAAAGGTCGCTGGTTCGATTTCCAGCCAGGACACATAACCAGGTTGCAAGACAGGTCTCCAGCCAGATCCGAGCTGGAGGCAGGTGAAAGGCAACCATACATTAATGTCCTCTCCTTCTCTGCCTCTCTCCCTTCCCTTCTCTCTGAAAAATAATAAATAAAATCTTTTTTAAAAAAAGTACACTGATTTTAAATTTAGTTGTTCTATTAAAATGCTTCACCCTGAAAAAGTGTTATGCAATGTATTATTATGAAACAGTAACTCTTTCTTCATTAATCCATTTGTTCAACAAATATGTATTGTATACTGACTATATGCCAGATACAACTGTAGCTAATGGGGCATTACAATGAACCAGCCAGGGAAAGCTGCTTCCACACCAGAGTTTATATTCTAACAAATAATTAGTGAAGCTTGTCCCATAATACTTGATTTTATGATAGCCTTCTGGCCTGAAGGAAAAAATAGATTAGATTTTGAGAAAAAAGTCCTCTGAGCTTTGCCATCATGCTCAAATAGATACCACGTCCTGGTGAGAACGGAAAAATACACAAGATTTATTTATGAGTAAGAAGTCTATTTAATTACTGGAAGTCATTATAATTATCTTACACATCTTATTTTTGCATAACATCAAGAGGTCAGCAAGAAAATTATTCTCTGCTTTAGAGACACAATTTGGCATTGTAGCAGAGAATGCAATTCTAAATTATTGCATCCTTAAAATTTTTCTAATAATAATTCCATTTACTTCTTTCTTTTCACATTACACAATATGATTTTGCATTGTTTTTTAATCACTATTCCTGTATTTCACAATAATTTCACATTCTATAAAATCTTACAGAAATAAATTTGAGGAAGGAGTTTCTAATATTTTATACTAACCTATGAATTGTCAATCTATGCACATGGTTATAATACATGTTACATAAAAGATACATAGACTAAATTAAATGTTCTTTTCCCCCAGATCTATGTCCATCCTGGTTACTGCCCTCACTTTATTTCTTATGCATACTTCAAAAGTATTCTAGGCATATGATACCTAAATATAGGGTATACAATTAATTTATGAGTCTAGACAGGATACTTTGAGTGTAAGTGCATATACCAGTGTTAATTATGCCAGGACAACAGGTGAAAATCAGAAATATAGTGCATAATCTAAAATAAGTGGTCACCCTAACTATACATGATATGTATTTTGATAAAAGTGTATTTTAATTTGATATATATGGCATCATAGTGCATATTCTTCATCTTCTTTTTTCACACAAAAACACATTTGGGGTATATTTCCAGATGATAATCTATAAAATTACTAATTCTTTATCATGGCTACATGGATACATCATTGTCTCCCTGTTGACAGACATATATAGTCCTTTTGCTTATATATATATATATCTGTATGATAAATTGTTGAAGTTAGAATTATTGAGTTAAAAACTACGTATGTGTTGTTTTCTAATTTTTTTGAACATTGCCAAGTCTCATATTAAAAATTTTTAACAACCATGTATGAATTTGCCTGTGTTCTTAAATGCTTGCCAGTGCAGTGGATGGATTATCACAATTTGCTATACGTGTTACATTTGTTAATATTGGAAAATGTATATTATTAATTTTTATTTTAGAAACTTTCATTTAAGAACCATTTTAATTTTCTTTTTCCCATTTTAAATGAAATGTTGACTTTAACCTTATTGACATATGATTTCTTGTATATTCAGACTTATAAATGGAATAATTGATAGCCACATTCCAAATGCATCTTTATTTTGCCAATCCTGATTTTCCATCAAGAGAAATTTTAGTCCTCTAAAATATTTTGTTCCTGAAGACGTGTGAGGACTCACGTAGACATTGGAGACAAAATCCATTTCTAATGAACTTTTCTGAAACAAGATGTTTTATGAAGATATCTTTAAGACAAGATATCTTCTTGTCTTTCATCCATGCACATATCAGTTATTTATTTAGCAGGAACTTTGCTGCAGACTGTACCAGGTGCAATAAGTAAAATTATGAGAAGATAACCCTCGGGTGTTTTTTAGTGAGCTGTTTGTAGGTTATTTGGAGTACACAACCTCAAGATCTTAATAGCTTGAAACAACAAAATTGATTTCTTGCTCATATTACATAAAAGCCACAGAAGCTGCACTTCTGCTATGTCCCCACCCTGTAATCTTTGAGGGGTCTTTTTCATTCCTGCAATCAGGCAACAGCCTATATTTGGAGCATGCTATTCTCATGGCAGAAGGGAGATAGGAGTGCTGAACAATATTGTCATTCTTAAAGTTTTTTCTCAATTTTGTACACTGATTAATTCTGCACATACCATGTTGGCCAGAGCAAGTTACAATGTTAAACCAGAGGTCAATGGGGTAAGGGAATCTGCCCCTCCTACAGAGAGGTATTATTCCTTACATGGTAATGGACCAAGTATATAATCTCTTACAAAAAATGCAGCAAGCAATTGAAAAAAAAATTGTAATCTAACATAAACAATACTTTTGGCCACAAATGTTCACTTTCTATTCTATTCTAGTAAAATATCCTCACTTGCTTCCTAAGGAAACGCTGAAAAGTCCTATCAAATTATAAGGCTCAAAGTTCAAAATCTTGATACAGATTTTACTTGTACCAGGTGTGAACCCCTTTTTTATGCTTAACAAATGTAGTTTTATGGTGGTGTAAATGCATAACTTTAGATCTCAACAGATTTTTACATGTACAGTACAGTATTGTTAATAAAGTATAAGCACAGTATAACACAATGTATAGGAGGTTTCTAGAACATGTTTTGTCTTGCATGACTGAAACTTTATAACCATTAAGCAGCAACTCTCTATCCACCCACCCCTCCAGTCCCTGGCAAACACCAAATTAGTCCCTCCTTCAGTGAGGTGAACTATTTTAGATGCCTCATGTAAGTGCAATCATGCACCATTTGCCCTGTGACAAATACTATTTCACTTAGTGTTAATGTTTTCAATGTTCATCCCTGTTTTAGCATACAGGTTTCCTTCTTTTAGTGACTGAGTACTATTTCATTGTATACAATATATTTTCTTTGCTCATTAACCCATTAATGATTATTAGGTTGTTTTCACCTCTAGATTATTAATAAACATGAGAGTGTAAATATCTCTTCAAGATCTTGATTTCAATAATCTTGAAGCAAAGATATAGAAGCGGATTGCTGAATCATATTTTAAATTTTTAATTACTGTTAACGTTGTGAGAAGGTGCCATACATTTTTTTTTTAACTTCTAAAATTAAAAATATGGAATGCTTCATGAATTTGCGTGTCATTCTTGCACAGGGGCCAGGCTAATCTTCTCTTTATCATTCCAATTTTAGTATATGTGCTGCCGAAGCGAGTATGCATTTTTTAATTTCAAAAGTGGGTTTTTTTTGTTATTTTTATTTTTTTAATTACAGTTTACACTCAATGTTATTTTGTATTAGTTTCAGGTGTACAGCGTAGTGATCAGACAATTGTGTACTTTACAAAGTGTTCCCCCTAATATTTCCAGTACCCACTTGGCACTATTCATTATTATTACAGTAATACTGACTATATTTCCTATGCTGTACTTTACATCTCCATGACTGTTTTGTAATTACCAACCTGTACTTGTCTATTCTGTCATTTTTTTCCACCACAACCTCAACATCCCTCCCCTCTGGCAATCATCAGTCTGTTCTCTTGTTCTATAAGACTGTTTCTGTTGGGTTTGTTCATCTATATTGTTGGTTAGAATTTACGTACATATAAGTGAAACCATGTTTGTCTTTCTCTGACTGTTTGACTTAGCAGAATACCCGCTAGGTCCACCTGTGCTATCACAAGTGGTAAGGTTTTGTCTTTTTTTTATATTTTATGGTTGAGTAATATGAGTTGTATTCCAATGAATATATGAGTATGTACTATGACTCTTTTATCTACTTGTCTATTGATGGGCACTTGGATTGCTTCCATATCTTGGCTGTTTTAAATAGCACTCCAATGAACATAGTGGTGCATGCATTTTTTTTACATTAGTGCTTTAGGTATATATATATATATATATATATATATATATATATATATATATATAACCAAAATTGAAATAAGACAATGATATTTTTTAATTTTTGAGGAACCTCTGCACTTTTTTCCCTTAGTGGCTTAACAAATCTCATTCCACCAAGTTTCATCCCAACTGAAACTGAGGGTTCCAGTTTCCCCACATTGTCACCAACACTTGTTTGTTGATTTACTGATGATAGACATTCTAACAGCTGTAAGGTGGTATCTCATTGTGGTTTTAATTTCTACTTCTCTAATAATTAGTGACATTGACATTGAGCATCGTTTCTTATCTCTATTGGTCATCTGTATGTTTTCTTTGGAGAAGTATTTATTCAGACACTTTGTCAATTTTTAATTCATCATTTGTTTTATTTGGTATTGAGTTGTATAAGTTCCTTATAAATTTTGGATATTAACCCCTTATTGGATGATTCATTACCAAACATCTCCTCCAATCAATAGATTATCTTTTGTTTTATTGTTTTTCTTTGCTATGCAAGAAACTTTTCAGTTTGTTGTAATCCTATTTATTTTCCTTTTGTTTTCCTTGCCCAAGGAGCTATATCAGGGAAAATATTGCTAAGAGAAGTGTTCAAGATTTTACTGCCTATGTATTTTCTAGGATTTTTATGGTTTCAAGTCTTACATTTAAGTCTTTAATTAATGTTGAATTTATTCTTATATTTGGTATAAGAAGATGGTCTACTTTCATGTTTTTACATGTATCAGTTTAATTTTGCCAACACTATTTATTGACTAGACTACTTTACCACATTTAATGTTCTTACCTCCTTTGTCAAATATTAATTGTTTATATATGCATGGGTTTATTCTTAGCTCTCCATTCTTTTGCATTGGCCTATATGTCTATTTTTATGCTAGTACCACATTGTCTTAATAACCTTGTATGCCATTTAATATTAGTATGATACCTCTAACTTCGTTCTTAGTTCTCAAGATTGCTATGGCTACTAGGGTTATTTTGTGGTTCCATATACACTTTTGGATTATTTTTTATAGTTGTGTGCCATTGATATTTTAATAAAATTTTGTTGAATCTGTAATTGTTTTAGTGTGATGGACATTTTAAGAATATTAATTCTTCCTATTACTGAGCAAAGAATATACTTTTTTATTTGTGTATTCTTCAGTTTCTTTAGTGTTTTATTATTTTTCAAGTACAAGTCTTTTACCTCTTTGTTACATTTAATTCCAGGTTTTTGTTTTGTTTTGTTTTGTTTTTCCTTTTTTTAAAAGATTTTTATTTATTATTTTTAGAGAGAGGAGAAGGGAGAGAGGCAGAGAGGGAGAGAGAGACATCAGTGTCTGGTTGCTTTTCACCTGCCTCCAGCTATGGGCCTGGCTGGAGACCTAGCTTTCAACCTGGTTAGTTGCCCTAGCTGGGAATCGAACCAGCAACCTTTGGGTTTGCAGGCTGGCACCTGTCCACTGAGCTTGTTTTGTTGTTGTTGTTGTTGTTGTTTGTTTGTTTTTTAATGCAATTGTATATTTGATTGTTTTCATTGCTTTTCTTTCTGATAGTTCATTATTGGTGTATTAAAATGCAACCAATTTTGTCCTGGCCAGTGTGGCTCAGTTGGTGGGATTATTGTCTCTGAGATCAAAAAGTCACAGGTTCAATTCCCAGTCAGAGCACATACCCAGGTTGTGGGTTCAATCACCAATTGGGATGTGTACGAGAAGGCAACCAATCAATGTTTCTTTCTCAGTCTCCCTTTCTTTCTCTCTAACAGCAATTTAAAAATGTCCTCAATGAAAATAAATGTTTTTAAATGCAACCAATTTCTGAATATTTATTTTGTATACTGTGACTTGTACTAGTTTTTGGTGGAATCTTTAGGGTTCTTTATATACAGTATAATGTCAACTGCAAAGAATCAGTTTTTCTTTTTCCTTTCCAATATGGATGCCTTTTATTTCTTTTTCCTGTCTGATTGCTGTGGCTAAAAGTTTGAGTACTATATTGAATACAAGAGGTGAATGTGAACATCTCTGTCTTGTTGCTGATCTTAAGAGAAATGCTTTTAGTTTTCCCCATTAAATATAATGATAGCTGTGAGTTTGTCATATGTGGCCTTTATTATGTCAAGATATATTTCCTCCATTCCCATTTTTCTGGGAGTTTTTACTATAAATTAGTGCTGAATTTTATCAGTTTTTCTGCATCTATTAAGAGGATTATATTTTTATTCTTAGTTTTGTTTGTGTGATGTATTGGGATGTGAGTCTTCTTGATACAGAGATCTCAGTTTGAAAAAACCAGGTTATCTGCACACACATGCCTCCAACACATACACATTCTACAGCATGGTATAGAGACCAATTAATCACACAACCAATCCTTTTATTCCAGACAGAAAAAAATAAAATAAAAAGGAGACAAAAAGAGTTACTGTTCCATAGGAATGTTGACACTAAATTTGAAGGGTAGATAATATTATTTAATTAACTTTTCTACTCCCTGATGATATCCCCAAAGTATTTTGTTCTCCCTTGCTCTTAGTTTGTCCACTGAGAGGTTCTCTCTTCTCCACTTTTCTCTTCAGCCACATCTGAAGACAGCCTTGCAGAATATGCTCACCTCAGTTTGCCACTGGCAAGTAAACTACTAGGTACCCAAATGTTATTTTAAAGGTTGCAGTCTTTCTATTTTGACATACAGTGCAGTAACTCTTTAATGACTGACTTGATTTTTTTACTTATTTCCAATTCTTACTTATTGGCATTTCCACCACATGCCAATAGTCAAACCTACAATTATTTTTAAGATAGGAGTCTCTCTCTCTCTCTCTCTCTCTCTCTCTCTCTCTCTCTCTCTCTCTCTCTCTCTCTCCCCCCCTGTCTCCCCTACTCTCTCCCTCCCCCCTATATATTTACATTTGTGAAGCTACACATACTTTCAAAGTTAAAACACTATCCTTCTAATTTCCAAAGAGTAGACAACTTGTTCTTTGAAGGGGTGATGGGACAATCTTGGGGTGGTTAAACTTAGAATTTGTCAATGATATGGTGATAGTTTTTTTTGTTTGTTTGTTTGTTTTTTTCAACTAACACATGATCCTTACCTCCTCTCTCACTATCCAGTCATAATCATAATCATAGACTCAGAGTTGGCCTTTGGAAACCATCCTGAGTTCCAGGTATACAAATGTCAGGATGACAATGAGAAGATACTAGAAGCAGCCATTAATAAAGGGAACTCACATACTGAGATTTGGTGGTTCTGAGAAGAGGCCTCAGGAAATATTATTTAGGAATTCATCACTTGAAAAAGTTATAGCTGTTGATACCTTTGTTTCTTTGTATATTCTAGTAGTTAGAGGATGAGTATTATATTAGATTCTCATGTAACATCAGTTCTTAGGCACGTAGGCACCAGTTGTTAACTGACTCCTACAAAATGAAAAAGAAACAAAGGAATAAATCTATACCTAAGGATTTTTCTTCTGTAAGTCCTGGCTAGCAAAACAATTTTAAGGGGATAATGTCATATACCAGTATCTATCATATCGAACAATTGAGAAAAAGTTGTCTTATGCTATAAATAAGATGGAATTATTTAGGTATTCTTGATGGCATCTATTTTCCTCATTACTACTAAAATCACTATACATTTTTTATCGCTTTCCTCTGTCAATATTTAATGAGTGGTTTACTCTTTGCCAAGGACTGCGATTCACTTGAGATGAGAATTGCAAAAATGCAAAAATCCTTACACATTCTAGAGTAAAAAGAAGGATGGCTAAATAAACAGGACCCAAACAATAGGGTGCACATTAATCAGAAACAAGCTGAGTGCTAAAAGGCAAGATGATGCTCCTGAGAAATATGGGAATAATTTACAGAGGAAGTGCCTAACAGAGTATTCAAGAATAAAGAGGAAATGACACCAAACACAATAAACGAGAGGTGATTAAGAATACTGCAAACACATTTGGCTTCAAGAGAAGCCAAATTTTCTAAAAGGAAGACCTGAGTCCCAGCCTTGTAAAAAATAAATAAATAAATAAATAAATAAATATATATATATATATATATGTGTGTGTGTGTGTGTGTGTGTACATAGAATGTGCATGTGTTGGAGGCATGTGTGTGCAGATAACCTGGTTTTTTCAAACTGAGATCTCTGTATCAAATATATTTATTTATTTATTTATTTATTTCACATGCATGTGCATATATACATATGTCATGGAAGATAGATGATAGCTAGATAGCTAAACAGCTAGATAGCTAGATAGATGATAGGTAGGTAGATAGATGATACAATTTTAGATAAATACAAAATAGATAAATACAATTTTTTGTTTGTTTAAGTGTGCTATGATCAAATGAGGGAGTTAATAAATCTGATAAGACTGGAAAGTGAATTGGCATGACTGGTGCCGGCAGCAGGGACCAGGCTATGCAGGGGTCAGACAGACAAAGGACTGAACTAAGTTATAGCCACTTTCTTTTAAGAATTATGTTTCAAACTATTTTAAGCATTTTAATATAATAATTAGTTCTGATTACACTAAAAAAATGTTAATATAACTTTGTTTCTACCAGAAAAAAACAAATTACCAAAACAGTTTTGTTAATTCTTTAACAAGACTAAAGTTCTAAGTTAACAAAGCTAAACTTTCAACAATGTTTTTGCTTGAATTACACCACAGGGTGGGACAAGAGTAGGTTTACAAGTTATGGGTGTGGGAAACACAAGAGTTTATTCTTGTATTATTATTTATTCATTATTATATTGTTTTCATACAAACAACTGTAAACCTACTTTTCCCCACACTGTATAACTATGTTAATAGAGTATAATTGATAGATACAAATGCATAGCCCCTTTAATTCAGACGAAGGGAATAGATAAATGTTAGGAACACTTCATGTAAAATATTAATGCCCAACAAGCAAATGCTTACCATTTTTAATTCAGAAGCCATTTCTATCTAAGAAGGATACACAATAAGATGGAGGAAAATTTATTAAAAATATCCATTTAAGCAGGGACCTAATCCAGTTATTTTACTATCCTAATAAATATAACCTCACATAAGGGCTCTCACTATATGCTGTGGTAGGCAGAAATTTTGACTGAGCCAAATTAATTTGCAATAAATCTGCCAGAACCCACTCAAAATATTCTCCTAATTAATCAGAATAGGAATAAATGAATTGAAAAAATGTTATTATCTCATGAAAGAAATCTTATTAATTTCTATGGTTACTTAACTAATTTGTCTGTCTTTCTGCTGGCATACCTATCAGTCTTTGCCTTTCAAGTCAGTTAAAAATAATTCTAATTGCCAGAGATGAAGAGACTGTAAAACACTTTCTAGAAATACCAAATAACTGTGATTCTTAGCTGGCTTGTGTTTATATGTTCAAGCACACTTGATCCTCATAATATAATTCATCTCTTTTTATACACTAAAATAGTTATCTCTGTAGTTCTTTAAATTATTTCATCCTTTTAGAATACTTTCATTTACTTTTTATTGCTTGGCTCTTCTTTGTAATAATTTCTTTTAATCTCTTCCTCAAAAACTTTCCAGTGGATGTTTCCAGAACACTTTCATCAATATTTATATGTACTTTACATGTAGCAGTTAAACCTCATTAAAGCCTAACAACCTAAATCTTAACAGCAATAATGAGCATTTCATGAAACAAAGGCCACCTTCCATTAGAAAATATACAAACTGGCATTATTTCTATTGTAGGCAGAGAAAGTACACTCTGCCCTTTGGTGAGAATCAGACCTTAATAATCATGCCTTTATTGCTTTATTTTGTGCTTTTCAGGGCTTAGACATAATGCTTCTTTTTTTTCCCTTAAACCTCTGAAGGAAAAAGTCTCTTTTAAATCCCCATGAGTTTTCCGAAGTGTGTAGTATAGAAAAGGCAGGAGAGACATGCCTACAGTGCAGTAATACGTCAGACACTGCCTCAACTATGCGATCTAGGCTAAAGTCTTCAGTGCTGAATTATTCTGATTGTGCGTGTCTTTGAGACTCTGTGATGAGAGTGGCACCTCACCCTTAAATTCTTCTCCCTAAAGCCTTACCACTCCTGTTTAACTATGGATAGAAGACAAACAGAAAACATCAGACTAACTCAAACTGAGAGGCATTCTTCAAGCAAGAAAACCAGACCACTAGTTGTTAAATATGTCAATATCACCTTAAACAAAGGAAGCCTGAGAAACTCATGGAATGGTGGGGGCTATACAAACATAATGATTACGTGCAATGTAGTATCCCTAGATGGTATCCTGGAACAGAAAAGGAGCATTAGAGGAAATCTCGGGACATCCAGATAATATGTGGAGTTTTGTTAAAGACAACATTACCAGAAAAAGTTCAAATGCTTATCAAATTTTGATAAATACAAGAGAACTTAACAGTTTATACACAATTAAAGATTGTACCTTACACGAAGACATAGCAATTAAAATGGCAAAGTTTACTGGTGCTCACTGAATGTTTCCCAACCTTTCAGGTCAGGCACAGTGCACTTCCTTAAACCTTATCGTTGCACAAGGCCAACTGAAGAGTTCTAGACAACAAATGTTATGTGTAGATGATGTGTATACACCGATATTTAATTGGTGTACAAATTGCCAGACCTTTATTTTTTCTCTGACAAAATGACAAACAACATGCCAAACTCATTCTGAAGTTCCAATGGATAGAATTGCTCTGTCGATTATAATGTGTTTTTGCATGATAAACAATAAGAAAATGAATACAATGAAAAAACCCACTAAACTAATTTCTTGTCATAAGTCACTGAGAATTTAGAGTTGCTGGTTACCAGATCATAACTTATGCTTATAGAGAGACAATGCATTTTTTAAAAATTTCATTTTATTTTTTTCAGAGAGAGGGTAAGGGAAAGAGGCAGAGAGGGAGAGAAACATCAGTATATAGTTGCCTTTCACCTGCCCCCAGCTACAGGCCTGGCTGGAGACCTGGCTTGCAAACTGGTTATGTTGCCCTGGCTGGGAATCAAACCAGCAACCTTTTGGTTCGCAGGCCAGCACCTTATCCACTGTGCCACCAGCCAGGGCAACAATGCATTTTTAAAGTGAGGAAGTACTATATAATTCTAGTCCCACAGACTTTGCTATTTTAACTAGGTTCATTGAACAAACTAAATAGTATTTCCTTTATAATGGATTATAAGAAAAAATAAATTTGTTTTAAGCATAAAAAGTACATGTTAAGTTTCCAAACATTAGAGATAATATTCCAGCTACAATATTATCAGACCCTATGCAAAGACCAACATTGATCTAATATCACTATTTCTTCAGTTAATAGCATTTAAAATACTTTAACAGCTCAGGCTTATGTATACACAATAAGGATCAAATTAGCATTTACTTTAAAGAACTGTTTAGTCATTCTTTTCTACCAAAATCTCCCCTGCCTTGTCTTTATCAATTGTGGGCTCCAGATGAATCGCCTCAAGACATGCTCTGTGGTATGAAGATTGGAGCTAAAGACAACTTTAGCTACAGGTTCAAGAGAAACTTTTGCACCCCACTCTTAACTGCCAAGAAAAATTGGAATTAGAGGTCTTGTCCATAAGAAATTATTAGTGATAATCTTTTTGACCCACCTATGTGGCAGGAAAAACTTTTGTTCCCTAAACATCTGGTCTTCTTATCATCCTGCAATGACTCTAAGCCTAACTTAAAATACATATTTTCCTTGAAAATTTTATAACCTGTTTCATTTACTTAGATAAGCCTCTTACTCTACATATTAATATTATATATAGATATTATATATTAATATATAGATAAAATTAATATTTTATCTATAAATAACATCAGTTCAAATATATTAACAAACTGTGAAATCAATTTGTTTTACTTACCTAGGCATTATATTTTCTTTCTTTTGTAATCAAGCATTTTTGCTAAAATTTGACTAAATACTTTGAATTCAGCAGAAGCCCTAACTACTAAATATAGGGATATATATAAGTATAACAAAAAGCAGAATAAACCAGTAAACTATTTATACAAGTAGATTGAATAAATGTTTTAAAAACATTTAACTTGATCAGGTATGCTTTATCAACTATTCATTATAAAGATAAAAAATTTTAATTTAAGCATTTCAGAAAAGAAGAAATCACAATCTCTCAAAGACATGTGGAAAATGTTTCATTTCATTTAGGTATCAGAAAAAAAGCTAATTAAAATCACAATTAGATTCCACTAAAAACCCACCAGATTCATAAACATTTAAACATATCTGAAAATTCTAAGTGTGTATGAAAATGTAGATACTGTGGGTTCAATATAAATGTATATATTTAAACAATATAAATATATATATATACTTTTTAATATAAGGTCTATCCCAAAAGTATTGAGCCATATAATGTTTCAATTATATTGACATTGGCTCAATACTTTTGGGACAGATCTCATATATATTTGCATACTACCAATATTTGGATCTTACAGAAACAAAAACAATAAAATATATATGTGCATGTGTCTATTTGTCTGCCTGTCCTGGAAAAGTCCAGCCACTGGTAATATAACAAGAATGGTTTGCATGGCATGGATGTATGTAACCTGGCAACCAAGGGGAGTAGATGGGAATGTGCATGTGTGAACAATGACGAGTTCAAAGTACCAGTCAGTAAGGGGTAGTCAGTGCCATCGAGTGAGCAAATATACTGTGTGTGGCTGTCACTTTCAAAATGATTGAATGCACAGAGCAACAAATCTGCACCGAATTTTGCACTAAGATTCAACATTCCTCAGTGGAAACTATTCATATTATTTAGAAGGCCACAGCTATTGGCAACTGGTGATTGGCAGCTTTATCATGACAACACATCTGCTCATGCATCTCTACTCATGCAGAGTTTTTTGGTGAAACATCACATCACCCAGGTGATCAGCCCTGCTACAGACCAAATTTGGCACCCCGTGACTTCTTGCTTTTCCCTTAGAGAGGGAAGAGATTTCAGACCATTGATGAGATTCAAGAAAATATGATGGGGCAGCTGATGTTGATTGGGAGAACTGCGTGAGGTCCTACGGTGTCCACTTTGAAAGGGACTAAGGCATCATTGTCCTATATACAAAGTTTCTTGTATCTTGTATTTTCTTAAACAAATGTCTCTGCTTTTCATATTACATGGCTTGATACTTCCTAGACAATCTACACACATACACACACACACACATATACACAAACACCCGATTTTGTTTCTCTGGAGAAACTTCACTAACGCAGGCAGTATGCAACAACATGAAATAAGTTCACAATATGTAGCATAGATAGCAAAGTACATAATTATGCACAGTATGGTTCATTTATATACAGCCTAAGACCAGGCAAAGTAAAACAATGCTGTTAATAAATGCATAATAAATAAAAAGATAAGTAAGGAAGTTAAAATTATTATAGATATTGGAAGAGTTATTATTTCTGGATGAAGAAATAGGTAGGGGAATATAAGAGTTTCAAAAGTGCTATAAATATTCTTTTTGACTAGATGATGGTTTTATGGATATTCATTAATAGTTACCATTTAAAAACTACACAGATATATTTTATATCCTTGTGTACATGTGATATTTCAGACAGTAGTCTGACACAACAAAAAGGGATAGCAGAGAATAGAAAAGCAATTAAGAATATAGAGAAAAGAATTGGTTTATTTTTCCAGAATCTCAATAAAGTACCTACTATCTAAATATTCTTGGCTTTGTTCAAATTTGTAAAAGGTTTAACAAATGAGATGATTGACTTCTGTAATAAGGAGACCAGATACCTGAAGAACCATAGCATAGACAATAATTGGTGTCATTAAAATTTTGATCGTATTGGCATATATAGTTATTAATGTATGTAATGTGGCATATGATACTAAGATCATCAGGTTAGTAAATAAGTTCCATATTGACTTTGGCTTTTGGAAATTAGATAATTTGTGAGTTTAAAAGAATATGGAAATAAAAGATAGAAAAGAAATAAAGAAAATGATTGTTAAAATTTTATGTAGTCATTATAATATTGTAATCTTTACCATAATATCATTTTGTATCATGTAGGTTATACTCTCTATTTAAAAAAAAAATTAATTAAACATTGTAGAAGAATCAAAACACTCCTTTTTTTACTAGTTATAAAAGGTTTTCTATTTATAACAATTTTTGAATCTAAAATTACAGGTAACCTCCTTGTCTCAGTTTCATAGGTGTTATTCTATAGGTAGTCAGTACTTAACTCCCAAAGGCTTAAGAATCCAGGAGTTTAGCCCTAAATTAAGATACAATTTAAAACATTAAATAAAATTTAAAGTATCATTTCAATCCTATTTTCCTTTTTCATTTACTTTAGCCAACGCAACTTGTAAATCTACTGCATAACCATTTTTTAAAGAAATTTATTGTATTTTCATTACCATTCAACTCCTTTATACTCCCTTCTCCCCTTCGATCACCACATTATTGTTTATGTCTATGAGTCCTTTTCCCTTTTTGCTCAATCCCTCCACCACCTCACCCACCTTTCACTAACAGCTTGTCTCCCTGCTCTCCACCTATGAGCCTGTCTCTACTTTGCTCCTTAGTGCAGCTTGTTCATTGGGTTCCACATTTAAATGAAGTCATGTGGTATTTGTTTTTCTCTGACTGGCTTATTTCACTTAGCATAATATTCACCAGGTCCATCTATTTTACAAGGGTAAATTTTTCTTCTTTTTTATGGCCCAAAGGTATTATTCCATTGTGTAAATGTCCCATAGTCATTTCATCCACTCATCTACGGCTGGATAATTGGGCTGCTTCCATATATATTGGCAATTGTAAATAACACTGCAATAAACATAGGGTTGCCTATGCTCTTTGAAATTAGTTTTTTGGGTTCTTTCAGATATAGTTCCAGAAGTGGGATTGCTGAGTCAAAAGGCAGATCCATTTTTAATTTTTTGAGGTATACTCATACTATTTTCCATAATGGTTGTACCAGTCTGTATCTCAACCAACAGTATAAAAAGGTTCCCCTTTCTCCATGTCCTCACTAACATTTGTTGTTCGTTGACTTATTTTGATAGCTATACTGACAGGTATATGGTGATATCTCACTGTGTTTTAAATTTGCACTTCTCTAATGATTAGTGACACTTAGCATCTTTTCTTATGTAATTGGTCATCTGTATGCCCTCTTTTAAAAAAAAGCATTCAGATATTTTGCCCATTTTTCAATTGAGTTATTTTCTTAGGGTTGAGTTTTATAAGTTCTTTATAAATTTTGGATACTAACCCCTTATTAGATGTATCAGCAAATATGTTCTTTTATTCTGTTGGTTGTCTTTTTCATTTCTTGATATTCTCCTTTGCTTTTCAAAAAATTTTTGGTTTGATGTAGTTCCATTTGTTTATTTATTTAGTTAGTTAGTTTCCCTTGACTGGGGAGATATATGAGATAAAATACTGCTATGATAAGTATAAGATTTTACTGCCTATGTTTTATTCTAAAATTTTTATTGAGTTAGGTCTCACATTTTAAGTTTTTAATCCATTTCTTATTTATTCTTGTGTATGGTGTAAGAAGGAGTCCTAGATTTGTTTTTCTGCATGTATCTGTCCAATTTTGCCAGCACCATTTATTAAGTAAACTATCTTTAGCCCATTGTAAGTACTTGCTTCCTCTCTTGAATATTAATTGACTACAAATCTGTGGATTTATTTCTAGGATCTCTATTCTGTTCCATTAATCTATATGTCTGGTTTTATGCCAGTAACATGCTGTTTTGATTACTATGGTGAATCACATTTAACAATTTGTGCAGGTGTACCAACCTTGCATTCTCAGAATAATCCTACTTGTACATGGTGTAATATCTTTTTTGATGCATTGTTGGATTCAGTTTGATGATATTTGTTGAGCATTTCAACATCTATATTCTTCAGGAATATTGGTCTCTAATTTTCTTTTTTCTTTTTTTTTATTTTGGTAGCATTTTTATCTGGTTTTGGAATTAGAGGCCAGTATAATACCGGCCTCAGAAAATCATCTTGGGAGATTGGCTTTCTCTTGAACTGTTTGAAATAGTTTGAGATGGAGGGGTATTATTTATTCTGGGAATGTTTACTAAAATTCACCTGTAAAGCTACATGGCCCAAACGTTTTATTTGTTAGAAGTTTTCCTTGTTGTTGTTTTTGCATATTTTATTAATTTTCTGCTTGTATTTTACTAGATATAATCTGTCTACTTAGATTCCTTGATTATTCCTGAATTAGTTTTGGAAGTTTGTGTGCTTCTAGGATTTTATCCAATTTTTGGCCTAAAGTTGTTCATAATATTTTCTTACAATCCTTTGTGTTTCTTCAGTGTCACTTGTTATTTCTCCTCTTTCATTTCTGATTGTATCTGTTTGGGTGTGCTCTCTTTTTATTCTTGAAGAATCTGGATAAAGGTTTGTCAATATTGTTTATCTTTTCACAGAATAAGCTTTTGTATCATATTTTTAGACTTTATTTTGTTTATTTCTGTTCTGATGTTTGTTATTTTCTTACTTCTATTCACTTTCAGGTTTTTGCTGTTCTTTTTCAAGGTTCTTTAAATGTAAAATTAGATTGTTTATTTTATCATTTTTAAAGATAGTTCTAGCCCTGGCTGGTAGCACAGTGGACAAGGTGCCGGCCTGCGAACCCAAAGGTCTCAGGTTCAATTCCCCAGCCAGGGCACATAACTAGGTTGCAAACCAGGTCTCCAGTCAGGTCTGTGGCTGGAGGCAGGTGAAAAGCAACCATACATTGATGTATCTCTCCCTCTCTGCCTCTCTTCCTTCCCCCTCTTTCTAAAAATACTTAAATAAAATCTTTGGAAAAAAAAAAAAAAAAGATAGTTCTGTCATGCTATGAATTGCTGTTTTGGATTTGCTTTCCCGGTGTCCCACAGATTTTAAATTGTTGTGTTTGCACTTTCATTTATTTCAAGGTATCTTTTGATTTTTTCTTGATCTTGTTGTTGAGCCATTCATTGTTTAATATGTTATTAAGCTCCCATGTCTTTGTGTATCTTTCCGTGTTCTTCTTGTAATTGACTTCAACTTTCAAAGCGTCATAGTCAGAGAAGATGCTTGATATGACTTCAAAATCCTTATATTTATTGAGACTTGTTTTGTGTCCTAGCATGTAGTCTATCCTAGTAACTGTTTATGTGCTCTTGAAAAGTATGTATATTCTACTTTCGGGGGGTGAAATACTCTGCTGTTATCAATTAAATCTATTTAATCTAGTATGTCATTTAAAGCTGCTGATTCGTTGTAGATACTCCGTCTGGATGACCTATCCATTGAAGTCAATAAAGTGATAAAGCTCCCTACTATAATTGGATTTCTGTCAATATCTCCTTCTTGTCCATCAAGATTTGATTTACATATTTAGGTGCTCCTATGTTGGGTGCATAAGCGTTTACTAGGGTATATCCTCTTGTTGGATTATTCCTTTTATTATTATGTAGTATCCTTTGTGTTAAAGGCTATATTATTATAGCCTTTGTTTGAAAGCCTATTTTGTTGGGTGTAAGTATTGTTACCCCAGATTTTATTCCCTTCCATTTGCATGAAATATCTTTCCTATCCCTTTGCTTTTAGTCTGTGGGTATCTTTTGATGCGAGGTGGATCTCTTAGAAACAGTATACATACAAGTCTTATTTTCTTATCCATTCATGTACCCTATGCATTTTGGTTGTAGCATTTCAGTCATTTATATTTAAGGTAATTATCAATAGATATGTATTTATTGCCATTTTGTTCTTAAACTATTTTCCTCTGTTTTTTTTTTAATTCCCTCCCCCTCCCCCTCCCCCTCCCCCTCCTCCTTCTTCTCCCCCTCCCCCTCCTTCCCCCTCCACCTCCTCCTCTCCTTCTTCTTCTTCTTCTCCTTCTTCTCCAACTTCCCCTTCTTTCCTTCTCCCTCCTCCTCCTTCTCCTTCTTCTTTTATTCTTATTCTTCTTAAAGTAAGTCCTTTAAAATTTGTTATAGTACTGGTTTAGTATTAGCAAACTCCTTTAGCTTTTTTCTTGTCTGGGAGCTTTTTATTTCTCTGTCAATTTTAAATGCTAGCCTTGTTGGGTAAACTAGCCTTGGTTGTAAAGTAGTCTTCCCTGTAAGTCCTTGCTTTTCATCACCTTGAATGTTTCATGCCAGTCCTTTCTGGAATGAAATGTTTCTGTTGAGAAATAAAGTGACTTCTAACTGAAGCTCCATTGTAGGTAACTACATGCTTTTCTCTTGTGTCTTTTAGAAATCTCTCCTTGACATTTTAATTGTGATGATTCCTGGTGTAGTCCTCTTTGGGCCCATCTTGTATGTGGCTCTCTTCACTTGTGGACTCGTGTGTATTTTCTTTCACCAGACTAGTGTAGATTTCTTTGATTAGTTTTTCAAATAGGTTCTCGATATCTTGCTCACTCCCTTCTCCTTTTGGTATTTCCATGATGCAGATATTATTATGCTTCATGTTGTCCCCGAAATACCTTAAGCTCTCCTCCTTCTTCTCATTTTAATTTTTCCTATGTCACTTTTCATTGCTGTTGAGTATTCTTATAATCATTACTCTAAACTCTATCTGATCCATTGCTTGCATCTCTTTCATTTAGTTTTACTTCTGAAGGATTCTCATGTTCTTTCATTTGAGGCCTGTTTCTTTATCTTCCCATTTTGGCTACCTCTTTTTGTTTGTTTCTATGTATTTGGTAGATCTGCAGACTCTTGGCTTGATTCTGTCAGACACTGCCTGTGACTGGCCCTGGGCAACCTGTTTGGAGCTATTGACTTTCCACAGCTTATGGCTTCCTCAACTGGGCCTAGTTTCATGCAGAGAGGACCAGAGTGTATCAAGGTCAGACTTTACCAGCCCTAGGCCTGGGAGAGAGTCAGCTAAAATCTCAGAGCTCCCTGAGATCAACATTCATTATTATACTTAATCACTGAAATAATTTCCAGCTATACTCTTCTGCATCCTAGTTTAAGCTCCACAGGTTTGGGCAAAGTAATTCCTGTGTGCAGGGCTATTGCTTCCCCTCATGGTGATGGCACTTGGAGGGGAGTGCTCTGCCTGAGAAAGACTGCTTTGCAGTATGGGGAATGACTGAGCACAGAGATCCTGGTGGCTGTTCAGTTCTCTCACCAGAGCCACCAACCCTAGACTCTTCTATGTGTCTCTAGTCTTCATTGTCCTCCCTCTCCAGAGTTTAAGTAAGTGGCTACAAACATAATTTTGTATGTTGGTCCTATAAGAGGATCTCTCTGTCTCCATCTGTCCCTGGCAGAAACCTCATTACTTTTTACAGTTGGGTGTTGTCTGGGTTTCTTTCCTGGCTCTTGTGCTACAGGCTAGAGAGCCCAGCTTGAGGTTTAGACCCCCACTTCTCAGAGTGAACACTTCCCCCATGGTCTATGAAGTATCCCTCTGGAACTTCAATTGTCACACGTAGGAGCCTAGCCAACCCTCTTGCACCTCCATACTCACTACCAGTCATATTGTGGTGAAGTAGTTTCTTCCATCAGTCCTCAGTCGTAAGGCTAGTGTTCAGTTGGTTATTCAGGAAGATTTCTCTGCAATTTAGTTTCAAGTCCAGTTTGATCCTAGGAGGAGGTTACTGTAACTTTCACTTATTCCTTTGCCATCTTGGATCCATCCCATAACCATTTCTAAAGGAACAAATTGTTAAGCATTTGTCATTTGCAATACATAAATTGAAAAAATTGATCCTGTATGTAGCACATATAATCCATTTATTATATATGCTTTCAATATTATAATGTAATTAGGGTGTAGAAGTGTGGTGGGTTTTTTCCATTAGTTGACTCTATACTGGTTCTGTTGGTCAGGAAAAATATTTTAATACATACATATACAGTGACATAGTATTAAACTATAGCAAAAATAATAATTAAATAACCCTCTAAAATACATTTAGTAGTAAGTTTCTGAATAAAAATATTAAAAATATCCTCTCTATTATATGAATAAGCTTATAAGAAGGTTAAAAAAAATTCTAAGGGGTAATAAAGGAAAAAGAAGCCAAAAGCCAAAGTTGATAGTTGGAATTCTGTATATGTGGATAATTTGGAAATTATCTTTCTATTCAAGAATTTGGGTCTTACTGGTGTTATAGTTACACAAATTAAGGACTTGGGAGTCCATGAAAATAGAAAGTCAGAACTGAAATGCCTGAATAATGCTAGCAAAAAAATATCTAGTACCAGTAGAAGGATATAACAAAAGAATAGCATGTCTATCCAGAATGCCTGTTGGAAAATATCCACTAAATTATAACCAAATATCTGCTTTCATGAGTTTATAGTTTTAAAGATCCATATGTATCATTAACTAAAAAAATAATGTATGTATAAATTCACAGAACACTTATGATAAGAACAGTGGTCTTATTTGTACATAAAAAGATACTATCTAAATATAACAAAACAGAGAAAAATATGGTGATAAAAAGAAAGAAAAATAGAAATAATAGAAAGAAAAAATAATGAAATAGCCCTGGCTGGTAGCACAGTGGATAAAGCGCTGGCCTGAAAACCCAGAGGTTGCTGGTTTAATTCCCTAGCCAGGGCACATAGCCAGGTTGCAAGCCAGGTCTCCAGCCAGGTCTTGTAGCTGGAGGCAGGTGAAAGGTAACCATACATTGATGATTCTCTTCTCTGCCTCTCTCCCTTCCTCTCCCTCTGGAAATAATAAATAAAATCTTTTAAAATATATCAAGAATGGTATGTTTAAAAATAATAATAATAATGAAATACAGATAGTAACTAACTGTGTGATTTGTTTAATGACACTATATCCTTTAGATAGTTGTGATAATGTTTTTTTCATTTAAGAATGCAAGATCATCAGTCTTTTTTCTTTACTTTGCACTAGTTTGTCTAGCATCAAAAATGTGTGTGTTCAGGCCCCAACCTAGTTTTTCCTGCACTCTGTAGCACTATTGCAGACTACATACATGTGAGCCACAGTTGTATATCTAATTGTTACCAAAACAGTCTGTTTATTTACATTGTCTATTATAATCTATTCCATATTTGTCCCACCCTCCAGATCTTTGCTCATATTCTTATCTGGAATTTCCTTCTTCAAAACATTATTAAAATAAGCTCAATATATTACAGAAATGCTTAAAGAAAATATGTTATCTCTCATCCTTCAACATACACACTATCCATAAATTAACATTTTGATTTAGTTCTGGTTTGTTTGTTTTTTCTTTTTATCTTTTTTTCTGTTGGTAAGAAGTATACACCAAGTTGTGTTGTTTTTTTTTTTAAAGATTTTATTTATATTTTACTTTTAGAGAGAGGGAAAAGAAAGGAGAAAGCAGGGAAGAGCAACATCAATGTGTGGTTGCCTCTCACACACTGCCAACCAGGACTTGGACCATACCTAGGCATGTACACTCACTGGGAATTGAACTCTTGACTCTTTGGTTCTCAGACTGGCACTCAATCCGTTGAGCCATATCAGCCGATGTCCAAATTTTTATCATGTTCAAAATAGGTGTCCAATGAACCATGACTCTCCCTTCTTTTATTTATTTTTCCAGTATTAAAGTATATTTTACTGATTATGCTGTTGCAGTTGTCCCAATTTCTTTTCCCTTTGCTTCCCTCCATCCAGAACTCTCTTTCCCTACTGCAGTCCCACCCAACTTAGCTCATGTCCATAGGCCGTGCATATAAGTTCCCTGATTTTACCCTTTCCTGTATTATTCTTAACTTCCCCATATATCTTGTACCCACCAATTATGTTTCTTAATCCCTGCACCATTTCCCCATTTTTCCCCTTTCACTCTCCCAGCTGATAACTCTCCCAATGATCTCCATACCTATTCTGGTCCTATTTTGGTTGTTTGTTTTTGTTTTTATTTTATTTTTTTAGATTCTGTTGTTAATAATTGTGAGTTTGTTGTCATTTTAATGTTCATAATTTTTATCTTTTTCTTAAGTAAGTCCCTATAACATTTCATATAATAAGGGCTTGGTGATGATGAGCTCCTTTAGCTTTACCTTGTCTGGGAAATACTTTATCTGCCCTCCCATTCTAAATGATAGCTTTGGTGGATAGAGTATTCTTAGTTGTAGGTTCTTGCTTTTCATCACTTTAAATATGTCTTGCCAGTCTCTTCTTGTCTGCAAAGTTTATTTTGAAAAATCAGCTGACAGTCTTATAGGAACTCCTTTGTAGGTAACTCCCTTCTTTTGTCTTGCTACTTTTAAGATTCTATCATGATCTTTACTCTTTGACATTTTAATTATGATTGTCTTGGTGTGGTCCTCTTTGGGTCTAGCTTGTATGGGACTCTCTGTACTTCCTGGACTTGTACATCTATTTCTTTCACCAAATTCAGGAAATACTCCATTATTTTTTCATACAAGTTTTCAATTTCTTGCTCTTCCTCTTCTTCTGGCACCCCTATCCTTCAGATATTGGCACATTTAAAGTCATCCCAGAGGTCTTAAGCCTCTCCTTGTTTTTCTCAATTCTTTTTTTTTTTTTTTTAAGATTTTATTTATTATTTCCAGAGAGAGGGGAAGGGAGTGAGACAGAGAGGGAGAGGCAGAGAGGGAGAGAGACATCAATGTATGGTTGCCTTTCACCTGCCTCCAGCTACAGACCTGGCTGGAGACCTGGCTTGCAACCTGGTTATGTGCCCTGGCTGGGGAATCGAACCTGCAACCTTTGGGTTCCCAGGCCGGCACCTTATCCACTGTATCACCAGCCCGGGCCTTGTTTTTTTCAATTCTTATTTCTTCATTCTATACTAATCGACTTTATTTCTTCCTTATGTTCCAAATTATTGATTTGAACCTCAGTTTTCTTCCCTTCATCATTGGTTTCATGCACATTTTCCTTGATTTCACTTAGCTTAGCCTTTATTCTTCCTGTGTTTGCCCTACTCAAGAATAGCTATCAAGTCTGTGAGCATCTTTGGCACCAGCATTTTGAACTCTGTGTCTGTTAGGTTGGCCATCTCCTCATCTGTTAGGTTAGCTATCACCTCATTGCTAAACTCTCCCACTTGAACCTTGATCTGTTTCCTTCTATACTTCCCTGTCTCCTCAACTTGCCTGGCTCCTCAATTTGCCTCTATGTCTCAGACTCAGTCATTTTTTTTAATTATAAAATAATTTTATAACATCCTGTCTTATTTTTGAAAAAACATGTTATAACTCAATTGATTACTCAGTTTATCAAGGAGAAAATGAGTTTTTACTTTGTAATTATGTTTCCAATTTTTCTTTATTCTGCAATTTGCTAGTTGGTTTGAAACACGAATGTAGAGATGACTCCAACTGACTCTGAATATAAATCAAACCTATCCTCAATAGCCCTCATTATGGATATTGAAATATTGCTTCATTTATATAAGGACAATTTTAAAATTAAAGATGCCAACCCATCTATATATATGTCAATTATACTTTTTGAGAAAGATCATTGCTTGCTTCTTTGAAATAATTTTGACTGCTAACATGTAAAGCCTATATATGAAATAAGTAAAAATCGAATTACTAATACTGACAATGATAGTTTTAAAATTTTTTCTAATCCTTTGCCATTTATTTGATGAGATTTTTATTCCTGTGAAATAAACTAGTTAACAGTATAATTTTAAATAATCTAATTCAATTTCACTCATAAGAAGTAACAATTATATTAACAGACTATTATAATAAAAGTACTATTTTTATTGTTTTTTTAACTTGTCTACTTTTATTTTGTTTTGAAAGATAACAAAATTCAGAAAACAAAAAATAAAATGTAGCCAGTATAATAACCATCTATATCTACATGTTCAAAATATGTTTATGCTGCAGGCTACAAATGTATACAGACTCGAATGCCTGAAGCAAAAATCTAAATCTTGCTCTGAAAGCCAGTGACAGCAAACTAATGTTAAATTTGGCCTGTTAATTTAATTAAACAAAGATACCATTAGACTGAGGTGGCTCTAACAGGGTGATGGCCTGTGTAAGCAATCCAAAATCTAAGCTTACTAATACCTCAAGGTTGGAAAATCAAATTGCTAAAGACAACCAATCACAAACCAACTAGACACTAAGCTATTATCAATCTACAATGTTTTTCTATTGCTTTTGCCTTTGTAACAGCTTTTCCCCCCAGCTCCAGCAGGTGTAACGTTCCTAATCACTTCCAGCTTGGTGCTGCTCCAAGCCAATGGGTTGTTGCTCAAATGAACTATTAAAATATTGAATGTGCGTTAGTTAATCTTTTTATAGTTATAGCATCAGAAGAGAAACTGAAGAAGGCCCCTGATGGCTGCAGGAGCAATAAACAACCAGAGAGCATGAGTTCAGCTTTCTCATTGCCTCTAGAGGTAGTGGGTGAGCCCTTCTTGGATCTTGGATTCTAGTTTTGCACTCTGCAACTTTAGCCTTAACAGCTTTCAGATTTTCATTTGAGCATTTCTTTTTCCAGACAGGGTCCTTGAAACCATTGAAAAGTTGGACTATGTCCGACCTAGAAATCTGACTGACTGTGCCATTGTATTGGGTCTGGTTTAGAAACCAGACTGATGGTGGAGTCAGACTAGTCCTATATAAACTGGGCTAATTTCAGTGTGAGACCTTGGATGAATACAAATTTAAGTCTGAACTAGTAGGTTACCCTTTCCAAAGTTAAATTTTAAAATCAGTGTCCCCAGTGGAGAAGCTTTCATCATTTTGGGTGAGCTTATCCATTTATGAGGTGCCCTAAGGAAAAAGATGTCTTATTCAAGCACTCAATGTAAAGATGTGAGGAAAACTTATTTTCTCCTTCTCCATGATTTCTAGTGACCAAGATGAGATCCTCTGGAACACCATATTCCTCCAGGGTCTGTAGTGGGGACATGGCAAAACCAGCAGAAGCTAGCAAAGGGTGAATATTTTTACCAGAGTCATCTCTCCCAGATCTTTGTGATGCCTGGTTAAAAAAGGAAGCTACAATGTTATGTTTTCTCTCTTTAGTCCAAATTGAGATGAGTAGGGGGAAATTTTCTTTGGTATTCATCCTTTCTTCCCCAGAGATAGCTATTGCCATTTCGTTTGTCTCCTTTTGTGTTCTGAGAACTTGGCTTGACAACCGTCAGGTCAAGGTTCCCCAAAATATAGCCAGATGGAAATAAGAGTTGCACTCCATTGGCAGTGAAGGTCCATCACTGTTGCCAGCCCACAGGAGAATTGTCTTTTCCTTGGTTATCTGAGGTAGGTGTTCTGTAGAAGCTTATAACAGTTAGTGTTTATTGTCACTTTTGTTAAAATCCTATCTCAGAGGGTAAGTCAGTGTTGATTGCATTTCCACTAATTATCTTACATTGAATACATTTTTAATGATTTCAGTCATCTTCTAAACAGATTGTCCTTGGACAGTTTTTACTTTTTTCCTCTCTGCTGTTAGAATGTTTAAATAAGTTGGCATCAATTTGTTAGGCTATAAAACTGGATACTTTGCTGGACCCCATTTTATATGAGCATAAAACTTCAGCACACTTGTCCCTAGTGTTTCCCCATGGATAGGAAGCAGTGCTTCTCAGCATTTTATTGCTTCATTCATCAGTGTTTTACTTGCAAATTGAAGTTTCTTTCTGTGGTGGATATCTTTTTCTATGCTAATAAGCTACCAGCCAGTCTTGCCCAAGAATTGTGTAGCCCTTCAGGGTTAATTTCAGAAGCAAAGTAATTCAATTCCCAGCAATTCCCTGGAAAAGATAAGTACAGGGCAAAATTAGTGCAGCCATAAAAGCAAGTGTTAAATATTTCTTCTAAAGTAGCCACTCACATGTTTATCTCCACCCTTAAACCTTAATTACAAAGAATGTTAGAAATAATGGCAGTACCACATGCACTTGTTGCTGTAAGCACAGTGTCCAAATTGTGAAGGCAAAGCTGTAATAATCCAACTTGTTTTTTACCTTATAGATGATATCACTGCCTGAATGTAATCATTCAATGTAATTATTTACCACTTTCTACATTGTGCCATAAAAGCAAAATAGAGGGTCTCACCATAATCCACAAGTTTGATTAAAAATGCCCCTATTCTCTCTGCTCTCACCATATCTATTTTTCATGACTGAATTTCACAATATCTCTTCCTCCTGTCTAATTTCCGCTTCTACATGAAATGAGAAATAGGGCTATTGAGATACAAGAAATATTATATCCCTTTGCAAGTTTCATGGAATAAGTACAGGCATTTGCCCTTTGCTCAGGTGGTGTCATAGCATTGCAGAAGGATCACATATAAAGACCATTGCTTTTATGTCACCTTTTATTATTATTACTTGAAAATGGTTTTTAAAGGAAAAATTTCATTAAGTAATCTCCATTTTCTTTGTACTGTGAAGGCTTTATTTTAAGTGCATTAAAATCAAATTAATTTTCTTTGAGGACATAGGGAATTATTTTTTCAGATAATAGAAAAAATTCTCACCTTTCAAAAAAGTTACAATTTTTCTTATGATAAAACTGTTCATTAGAGCCCCTGCTGAATTGATCAGCTGGTTGGAGTGCAGTCCTCTATATCAAATGGTTGTGTGTTCATTCATTTCCCAGTCAGGGCACATACCTACCTTGCAGTTTCGATGCCCAGTTCAGGCACCCATGGGAGGCACCAATCCATGTTTCTCCATCACAACCATGATTTCTCTTTCTTTCTCTCTCCCCTCCCTTTCCCTTCCCTTAACATCTCACTGTCTCCCTCCCTCCCTTCTACCTTCTCTAAAATCAATAAACATATCCTCAGGTAAGGATTAAAAGTATTTGAGAATATAATTCAATTAAGTAAAATATTTTAGTGTTAAATTACAACTTTGACTTCTTGGTCTATAAATATTTATTGTTTTAACTATGCCTCACTTCCAAATTTCATAATCAACAGTGAATGCTGTTAATGTCATAAAGACTATGTACCATCCCAACAAAAAGTGGCATAAAAATTATATACCATTTCCTGTGATCTATTAATTCATTATTTCATTAGGTGGCTTTTCAATATAATTTATATACTTTTACCTATACAAATGAGAAATCATAAATCTGTCATGAAGACACCACCCACTATTTTTTTGTTCTTTAACAATACCATATTACTCAAAATATTGTATAACATTATGACATCTCTTATTATGTATGAAGGGCACATTTATAACCAGTAATATTATGTTAGATTTCATATATCTTTAAATTAAGGATTGGTATTAGATTATAATTTTTAAAATTGCTAATAAGTTTTTTCAGAATCTTAATACATATTTTTAATTTTACTATAGAAAGTTTAAAATAAACTCAAAAGTAGAAAAAAATAATAAAATCCATATACCCATAATCTAGTACATTATTTTCCCATTGCTGCTCTAAAATATGAGACAAATCTGGTGATTTAAAATAGCACTGTTTTAAGTATTTTATAGTTCTAGAGGTCAGAAGACAGAAATGGATCTCACAGTGCTAAAAATAAGGGCTATCTTGCATTCTTAGAGACTCTAGAAGAGAACCTCTTGTCTTGATTTTCATGCTTCTAAAGCCTGCCAACAATCTTATTGTTTCATTCCTCTATTTTCAAAGCCAGCAATATCAGGTCAAGACCCTTTAATGCTGACATCTGCTCAGTTCTCCCACTTCTGTCTTTCTTTTCCACTTATAAGAAAAAGGATTTATGATTACCGTAAGTCCTCATTCAACATGCTCTCTGAGTTCTGCAGCTTTGAGTGAAATGATGTATAGAGAAACCAATTTTACCACATGTTTATTGGCATAAACAAGAAGTAAGTTCCCCTAGTACCTCATCAAGGTTATATTGAAAGGATGATATGTAGGGGACTAGAAATATGCCTCCATATTTCTAGCCCCCTCTTTTCCCACCCACTACCACTGCAGCATCTTCCAAGATTATTTTCCATCTCAAGGTCAGCTGATAAACTAACTTCTATCTGCCACATATCAAGATACTCACAATTTCCCAAGATTAAGAACTGGGCATCTTTGTGTTGGTGGCAATAGGTCATTTTCTGCCTCCTGTACCTACTGTAGTTATGGACACTTTGCCAATATTTAATCTATCCTCTTTCCCCCATAACACATAAATACAGATTTTGTTTTTGGTATGCGTTTGTTTGCTTAAGTTTTCTTTTTAAACAAATCTCAGACTTCACATCACGCCACCAGAAAAATGTTTTTGTGTGTATCTAAAGAGATAATGCTATTTTGTTTAAAGATAACCCAAAAATAATAATACCTCTCTATAATGTCACCCATTATGTAGTCTATTGCTAATGTTTCTTGCTTACATCAAAAATGTCTTCTATGATTGAAACAACTCAAAATAAGTTTCACATTTTTTTTGTGATAGATCTTAAATCTCTGTTATAATCATTTCCTATTTATTTATTTATTCATTTTTATTTTTAATTTTATTGTTGTTGTATTACATCCATCCCCTTTTTGCTCCAATTTTTTTTATGTCATTTGGTAATTGATGCTGCATAGTTATGTACTACTTAGAATTGTCCAAATTCTGGATTTGGCTATTAAAACTTCATAGTATACTTTAAAATGAAACTTTATCCTCCATATTGCTTATAATCTGGCAGTTTGGTTGTTGCTATTGTTTTATTTTCCCCAAGAATATTTTGTAGTGTGAGTATTTAATATCGTATAACATTGAGTAATACATAAGGTATGGTTGCCTCAATTTTAGTGATATTTATGAATGATTATTAGATTCAGTTTTCAGCATGATCTATTAAAAAGTATCCCATCGACCATTAACCAGGTGAATTCAGCAGCATTTGATAATAGTTGCCTAGATATTTTAAAACTATGTTTTAGGAGGTTTCTTTATCATCATATTTAACATTGTTCAATGCTTTATGAAGATTAACTTATTCCTACATTCCAGAGCTTTAATACTAGGGAAAAGGATGTACATTACCTGTATGGCTATCTTAAGTCATGCCTCCTTTATCTTCTTTCTTGATTTTGGGTCTCTTTTCCATCATAACTTTAATATATTTTCAAACGGGATACAACAAAACATTTGATAATCTTTACAGAGTTAATATTATTGGCAAAATTACGAAGACTGTCAGAATTCCTATGTTGCATACAATGGAAAGTATAGTTAATTTTTGTGTTGCTACAAAAATGGGGTCTATACTGATTCCTTGTAAAATATTACCTGTATTTGTACCATGTTATTTCATTTCTTTCTATGATACTCTTATTTTTACTTAGTAAAACATTGGGTGCTTATATATTATTTTTTTCTGTCTAAAATAAGCTAAGGCCTTTTATTACATAGAAGCAAGTTCTGGTCCCATTCTAATTACCTAATTAAAATAAGAACCATACATGAAATTGCATAATTAGGACACACATTTCATTCATACATAATTTTAATAAATATATAAATGTTTTAAGTCTTATTTTATGTGCATGTTCACCTGTCAAAATTAAGCATTTGTGACTGATTCTTATAAATTTTTCAAGTGCTCATGATAGTGTGTTGTATGTTTCCTATTTGACCATATATTTTAGAAGCCATATACCCTTTACACAAATATGAAATATCTCAAAGATTTCCTTTATCAAAACAACCTTGAGTATCTACAGTACTATATATTTGTCCTATGCTGTTGGCATTTAAAAACATTAGCAATCGTTCATTTCTACTGCTTTAAAAATTCCCTAACAACTTTCATGCCATTCTGTTTTTTTAAGGATCTTAGGCAGTACCTAGATCATAATAGAAAAGAAAATTTGAGCCCCGGCTGGGGTGGCTCAGTGGATTGGCATCAGCCTGGGAACCCAAAGGTCACTGGTTTGGTTCCCCAGTCAGGGCACATAGCCAGGTTGCAAGCTAGGTCTCCAGCCAGATCTGTAGCTGGAGGCAGGTGAAAGGCAACCGTACATTGATGCTTCTTTCCCTTTCTTCTCCTTCACTGCCCTTCTCTCTGAAAATAATGAATAAATCTTTTTTTAAAAAAAAGTAAAAAGAAAACTTATTATTAAAAATTGAAATATTCCAAGTAAAGCCATTTATCTATGATATTTTAACATGTATATGATTCAATTTTAAAATTTCCAAGTACCTCTCTTTACATGTACCCCTGCATCCAAATAATACATTAATACATTTTAAAGAATGAGTAGGTCTAGGATATGTGTATACTTAATACCCACCTGAGAAGGCTCACTATATATTCTGTGGCTCAGATTGTTATTCATTTCACTACATTAAATATAATCAGAGCATAGTCCCTGCTTATCTGCATGCAGTTATAGTCAAGCTGGACTACACTTACAAAACCACACTCTTGTTTTATAAAACATTATTTGAACTTCAGAACAGATTCCTCTTGTTCCTAACCCATTTTGTTTTTCTTTTCCTCCCCTTACCACTATTTACAATTATCTTGCTCCTTTTTTGTTTGTTTGATCTTTGAATTAATTCAGTATTTCATTAACTCTATTCTCCACTCCCAAATGCTGCTACATCTCTGCAGCCACATGCCTGTGCAAAAATATTTTCATAAAAATAGGGGTTTTGTCCATCTAATTTATTACTGTACCACCCAGCCCTTAAAACAGTACTTAGCACAGAAGACGTGCTAAGTAAACATTTCCTAATAGTCACTTAAGTTACTTCTTATTTACTTTAAAATATTTTTCATTAGTGTTATATGAACTCTGTTAGATGTAGTGTATCTGATTCTCCTCACCATTGAGTTATCATCCAGTTGTCTATGATCTCCATATTTTTCTGTTTGTTCCTCTCAGACATTGGTTTCTGAGCATATTAAGTCAGCCAAGACCATTTTCTGGGTTCCTTCTCACTGCATTTGAAACATGTAGATCTAATATATAATCCACATATGCCTTACAATTTGTTATCTTGAAATTGCAGGTATAAACTCTGTTAAAATGAGAAATTGAATGTTTTTTGTTGCTCGGTCCTTTATTTCACTTGTTGAGTCTATCAAAAATTATTAAACTCACAATAGATAGTATTTTAGTATACATACACATAAATATTCATGGTAGCTACTTAAATAAGCAGTGTTCATTATCCTTATAATAATAGTCTTGCCCTTTATCGTATTTTATTTTTAAGCAGTTCTTCAAATGAATAATATTTGATTTTCAGTTTTATTTAAATTCAATGATGTATATTACTCATTTTTAAAGTACTAAACTACACAAGAATTAATTTTAGATTATTTTAGTGACATTTTATTTCTCAAATCAGAAATGAGATTTTTTTTTAAGTGTCATCCTCTCTGGTTCCTTGAAATTGTGACTTTATTGTGAAAACCACAAGATCATTGGTGTCATCTTATGTTGAGCAATATATTATTAATATTCAAATGTGTTTGATAATACAATAATATCTAACCTAAAAATATCCCATCTCACTAAATGCAACTTTAAGTGGGAATAGAAATCAAAAAAATAATAAAGAATTCAGGTGACTAACTATACAGCAGGAAAACTTGTAAGCAAAAGCAATATTAATCACTGGTTAATGAATTTTATACACTCTTTTATAATTTCTATTTTATAGACTAATAAATTCATGGAGGGTTTATTTTGCCAAAAGTTGTGCATAGTCCAAAATAGTTAGATTCTATTCCCTTTAATTCAATTATTCTTCTTTCCTCTTTAAAGAACATAAAATTTCAGTAAAATATGATACTTTTATATTTTGTGGACCAATTAATTTGTTAAAAAGAACAATAAGAAAGATTCTATAGGACAGAAAGTTCATTTTCAGGAGCAGATATTTTTACATATTTGAAAGAGATATATTCATGGATGGAAACAAGAAAAATAAAAAGATGCCTTCCTTTTCCATATAGATTACAAATATGACATTCCAATGAACTACCAAGGAGGTTGTTTTTATTTATTTTAGTTTAGTTTAGTTTAATTTTGTTATTTTATTGTTGTTGTATTACATTTATCCCATTTTTCCCCTACTGCTCTCCCTTGCCCCACCCTCCCCATCCTTCCTCCCATAGTCAATCCCATAGGTTGTCCATGTTCATTTTTCATTTATACTAGTTCCTTGACTAAACTGTTCCCCTTCTTTGCCTCTTTCTTCCCCTATCCCTCTTTACTCCCCACTGCACACTGAAAGTCTTTTCCTTATTTCCATGCCTCTGGTTCTATTTTGCTTGCTTATTTGTTTTGTTTGTTGGTTTTGCTCATTAGTCTGCTGTATTAGGTGACTAGCTTCTATCTAGCTTCTATCTCTGATATTTCATTGTTGGTTTACAAAATGCCTTTAATTTCTGAATATTGACTTTATATATAGCTATTTTGGTAAATCTGCTTATTAGGTCAAGTAGGGTTTTGTTGTTGTTGTTTTTTTTTTTTTTTTTTGGAGTCTATCGGGATTTCTACATATCAGATCATGTCATCTACAAATAGTAACAGTTTTACTTTCTCCTTTCCAATTTGGATAACTTTGATTTCTTTTTTAAATATTTTATTTATTATTTTTAGAGAGAGAGGAAGGGAGAGAAACAGCAAGGGAGAGAGGCATCAACAACATCAATATATGGCTGCCTTTCACCTGCCTCCAGCTGGGGACCTGGCTGGAGACCTGGCTTGCAAACTGATTATGTGCCCTGACTGGGGAATCCAACCAGCAACCTTTGGGTTTGCAGGCCGGCACCTTATCCACTGTGCCACCAGCCAGGGCTTGGTTTCTTTTTCTTATCTGATAGTTATGGCTGGAACTTCTAAAACGATGTTGAACAGAAGTAGAGAGAGTGGACAGCCTTCTCTTGTTCCTGATCTTAGGGGGAAATCTTTTAATTTTTGCCCATTAATAATGATCTTTGCTGCAGGTTTCTCATATGGCCTTTATTAGATTAAGATATGCTCCCTCCATTGCCATTTTGCTGAGCATTTTTATCATAAATGGATGCTGTCCTTTATCAAATGCTTTTTCAGTATCTATTGATATGATCATATGTTTTTTGTCTTTCATTTTGTTTACGTGTTATATTATGTTCATTGATTTGCAAATGTTGTACCATCTTTGCATCCCTGGGATGAATCCCACTTGATCATGGTGTATGATCTTTTTAATTTCTTTTTTTAGTGTTCTGTATTTTTCCAAGTACAGGTCTTTTACCTCCTTGGTTAAGTTTATTCCTACGTACTGTACTTTTCTTGTTGCTATAGTAAGTGGGATTTGCCAATACTTTGTTGAGAATTTTAGTATCTATGTTCATCAGCGATATTGGCCTATAGCAGGGGTATCAAACTCATTTTCACCAGGGGCCACATCAGCCTCCCAGGTGCCTTCAAAGGGTCAAATGTAATTTTAGGACTGTATAAATGCAACTACTCCTTAAAATATAAGCAAGCCAAGTAGAAACAAGGTGCCAGCCCAAAGGTTCCAGGCCAGGTAAAACAAGATGGGGGGCCAGATTTGGCCTACAGGTCTTGTGTTTGCCACCTGTGACCTATAGTTTTCTTTCTTTGTTGTGTCTAGACCTGGTTTAGGGATTAGAATAATTAGTCGTTATTGGTCTATTCAGGTTTTCTGCTTTTTCTGGATTTGGTTTTGGTAAATTATACATTTCCAGATATTTGTCCATTTCACCCAGGTTGTCAAATTTCTTGTCATCTAGTTTTATGTAGTAATTTCTTATAATCCTTTGTATTTCTGTGGTATTGGTTGTGATTTTTCCTCTGTCATTTCTAATTTTGTTTATTTAGGACTTCTCTCTTTTTTTCTTGATGAGCCTGGTTAAAGGCTTGTCAATTTTGTTTATATTTTCAAAGAACCAGCTCCAGATTAATTGATTCTTTGAATTGTAGTTTTAGTCTTTATTTTATTTAATTCTGCGCTGATCTTGGCTATTTCCTTCCACTTGCTCTGGGCTTTGTTTGTTGTTACTCCTCTAGTTCTTGTAGCTTTATGGTTAGGTTGTTTGTATTAGCATCTTCTAACCTTTTTAGGTAGGCCTGAATTGCTATGAACTTCCCTCTGAGGACTGCCTTTGCTGTGTCCCATAGGTTTTGGGTTGTTGTATATTTTTTTTCATTTGTTTCTGGGAACTTTTTTATTTCTTCTTTGATCAGATGATTGTCCCATTCATTACTTAATAGCATGTTATTCAGTTTCCATAAATTAGAATGTTTTTGTTTTTTTCCCTTGAGGTTGGTTTCTAGTTTCAAGCCATTGTGAGAAGATGCTTGGTGTGATTTCAATTTCCTTGAATTTGTGGAGGCTTGTATTGTGTCCTACTGTGTGGTCTATCTTTGAGAATGTCCCATGTGCATCTGAAAAGAATGTGTATTTTGCTACTTCAGGGTGAAAAGTTTCGTATGTATCAATTAAGTCCACTCATCTAGAGTGTTGTTTAGTGTCACAATATCCTTGGTGTTCTTTTGCTTGAAAGATATGTCCATTGTTGATAATGAGGTATTAAAATCCCCTACTATTAGTGTGTTGTAATCAATATCCTTTTTGAAGTCCTCCAAGATTTTCCTTATATATTTGAGAGCTCCTATGTTGGATGCATATATGTTTCCAAAGGTTATAGCTTCTTGCTAGATTGTTCCCTTAATATTATAAAATGTCTTTATTTGTCTCTTTTTATGGTCTTCATTGTAAAATCTATTTTGTCTGATATAAGTATTGCTACTCCAGCCTTTTTTTAAATGTCCATTTGCTTGAAATATAATTTTCTATTCCTTCACTTTTAATCTGTGTTGATCTTTTATTCTCAGGTGGGTCTCCTGTAGATAGCATATATGTGGGTCATTTTTAAAAAATCTATTCACCTACCCTATGTCTCAATTGGTGCACTTATTTGGTTTACATTTAAGGTTATTACTGACAGGTACTTATTCATTGACATTTTTCCACTTTGTACCTGTGTCCCTCTCTGTCTCTCTCTGTTTCATCTTTTCAAAGCATACTCTTTAGTATCTCTTGCAATGCTGGTTTGGTGGAGATATATTCTTTTAGTCTTCTTTTGTCTGGGAAACTCCTTATTTCACCTTCCATTTTGAATGAGAGCCTTGCTGGATAGACTATTCTTGGTTGCAGGCCTTTGTTTTTCATTACTTGGAATATTTTTTTGTCATTCCCCTCTGGATTGTATTGTTTCTGTTGAGAAATCAGTTGCTAAATTTATTGGAGCCCCCTTATATGTTATTAGCTCTCTTGATTTTTTATTTCTCTCTTGATGCTTTTAGAATTTTCTCCTTGTCTTTGAAATTTGCCATTTTAATTATGATGTGTCTTGGAGTGGTCCTGTTTGGGTTCATCTTTATTGGGACCCTCTGTGCTTCCTGAATTTGAGTGGCATTTTCACTCATCAAGTTAGGGAAGTTTCCTGTTGTTACTTTTTCAATCAGGTTTTTTATCTCTGGTTCCTCCTCTTTCTGGTATCCCTATGATATGAATATTATTGCATTTCCTATTTTCCTGCAGCTCTCCTAAAACCTCTTCATTCATTTTCAGTCTTTTTAAATTTTGCGGCACTGTTTTGGAATGTTTTTTACATTGTCCTCCAGCTTACTGATCCCATCCTCTGCTTCCTCTGGCCTACTGTTGATTCCTTCTACTGTATTCTTCAATTAGAGATTGTATTCTTCATTTCCTCCTCACTCTTATTGATAGTTTCTATGTCCTTTTTAATGCTGCTGTAGTTCTCAGGAAGCTCCTTGTAGCTTCCCTGGAGTTCTTAGTAGTTCCCCTGAAGTTGTTTGTATTTTCTTTGAGCTCGCTGAGGTCATTGAGCTTCTTTATCATCATTATTTTGAACTCCATGTCTGATATTTTGCTTGCCCTGTTTTATTTAGAGTTCTTTCTGGGGATTCCTCCTTTCATCTCAGTAATGGACTGTTTCTTATTCTCCCCAATTTTAGGTAACTCTTGTTATTTATTTTTGCTTCTAAGATTGGGCTTTTTAGAGTTCCTGTGTTTGTAGTGTGCCTTTCTGTCATGTAGAGATGCACTTTCTTTACTTCGTGGATCCACTTCTGGTACTGTCAGATCATTCCAAAGTCTGGGCTTAGTCGGCCTGTTGGAGCCAACCAGAAATCCACTGTCTTCGTGCTCTTTACTGTTAATCCAATTAATTTGTGATCACCTGTCAGGTGTAGGTACCTCTGGGCAGGACAGGTTAGTTCAGTTGTAATTCAATCAATGTGGTCAGCTGCCTGGCTCAGGCACTGCTGGGTGGGGGTAGATTCACTCCAGTGGGTGGGCTGTGATATTCCTTCAGACAGAAGCTGCTTGGCACAGTGTAGTCCGCCAGCAGTATGGAAGATGAGTCAGCACTGGGACCCTGAAGGCTGCTCCCTCATTTCTCTCCTCAAAGCCACTGTTCCAAACTCTCCCCAAGCATCTTTAGTCCACTCTGCCCTCCCTTTGCTGGAGTCCATGGTAAGTGTGTGCCAATGTATTTTCATGTGTGGTTACTTAGTAATTCTCTGTTTCTAGCGCTCTAAGGCAAGCTAACCCTGTGACGGCTTTTTGCTTTTCACAGCTGGGTGCTGTTTTACTCTCAGCTACTGTTGCTGCAGGCTGGGAAGCCCAGCTGGGGGTTAGATCCCATCCTTCTCAGGTGGAGCCCCTGGCTCCATCCCTTCAGCTGCTTCCAGTGGGGACCCAACCAGCCCTCTGGTGTTTCCGCACTTCCTACCAGTCACGTTATGATAAAGGGGCCTCTGCTGTTCTGTCCGTTGTTATAAGGCTTCTCTCCAGCTGGTGTTCTGTTGGGTATTCTAGATGACTTTTCCCCAATTAAGTTGTAATTCCAAATTGGTCCTGGAGGAGACTGGTGTGACTCCACTTACTCCTCCATCATCCTGGAACCCTCAGGAAGTTCTTTTTATAACTTGTCAAAATTATGTTAGATTTCATTCTATAGAAGAAAAGAGTTTGGTTAACTGTGACTATTTAGGAAAAACAGTACATATTTTATAAACTTAAAAATAGTATTCTTAAAATATTGTTTTTTAAAATAGTTAAAATATCATTTAAATTAGGAACAATGACCTTATGTTCCTATCAGGTCATTGGAACATAATACATATCTGAGAAACTAATTTTAATATAATCCCAAATTTTAAAAAATGTTTATGTATGAAAAATGTCTGGAAAAAGTCCAGCAATTATTAGTATAATGAGAATGGCTTGCACAATACAACATCATTGTAGCCTAAAAACCAAGGACAGTGGACTGGAATGCACATGTGTAAACAATGATCACTTCACTGTACTGGGGGTGGTAGATGCTATTGAGTGAGCAAGTATACTATGTGGCCATCCATTTAGATGTGATCGAGCGCATTCAGGGTGGTATGGCTGTAGACTGGCCATCACATTCAAAATGACTGGGTGACAGGATCTTGGCATGGAACATGTTGTGGCAAAATTTGTTTCCCAGCTTCTGCTACCAGAGCAGAAGGAACCTGGTGCTGCACTTGTTAAAGGCTTGATTTAAACCACCACCAATGAACCAGATTTTTTCAAGAAGGTCATAACTGGAGATGAATTGCTCTACAGTGATGATCCAGAAACAAAGGCCCAGTCATCCCAATGGAAATTGCCTGGGGCTCCACATCTAACAAAGGTGCAGCAAAGTTGCAGCAAGATCAAGACCATGGAAACTGTATTTTTTGATTGGGAAGGTGTTCTCCATCAGAAGTATGCCCCTTCAGGCCAAAGAGTTAATAAGGAGCACTAATTCAATGTTCTTTGTCGGTTGAGAGATGAAAATGGCCACAACTAGGGGCACCTGGTGACGGGCAGCTTCATCATGACAATGCTGAACTGTCATGCATCAATTTATGCATAATGTCTCATACAGAGTTTTTGGTGAAACATCAAATTGCTGAGGTAACTCAGCACTCCTATGGACCATATTTGGCACCTTGTGACTTCTGGCTTTTCCCAAAACTAAAATCACCTTTGAAAGGGAAGAGATTTCAGACAATTGATGAGATTCAAGAAAATACAATGGGGCAGCTAATAATGATTCCAACAAAGGATTTTGCAGATGCCCAAAATTCCAGTGTCTTGATCATGCACAGTGAGAGAAAGCTATAGCCCTTAGAATTTTTTTTAAAATTTTATTGTTGTTGTATTACATCCATCCCCTTTTTGCTCCCCTCTGTCCCCCTCCTCACCTACCCATTCCCCCCAGTCAATCCCACCTGTTGTCCATGTCCATGGTTCCTTTATACTAGGTTCTTGTCTAAGCTGCTCCCCTTTCTTGCCTCTGCCTCCCCCCTCCCCCCAACCCTTTTGCCCCTGACCACTGAAGGCCTATTCCTTGTGTTCATATACTTGGTTCTGTTTTGCTTGTTGTTAGTTTTGCTCATTATTGTCCTGTAATGGGTGAGATCATATGATATTTGTCCTTCACTGACTGGCTTATTTCACTAAGCATAATACTCTCCAGTTCCATCCATGTTGTTGCAAAGGGTACAAGTTCCTTCTTTCTTTC